>APFE030449809.1:2378-22483 GCA_000404065.3 Pinus taeda | reverse complement strand
CCTTCTGCAGAGGCGAAAACCACCTCAGATGAAGGTGGGGATGTGTACTTGGTTTCTTCGAGTACACATGTAGATCATGAGGCATGGTTGATTGACTCAGGTGCATCCTTTCACTTCACTCCCCATAGAGAGTTGTTCTACAAGTATGAGAAATATGATAGTGGTGATGTCTTCTTGGGGGATGAAAAGAAGACTAGAATCATTGGTTGCGAAAAAGTAAAGTTGAAGTTGCAAGGTGGAAGGGTTAGAACACTTCCAGGTGTTCTGCATATTCTTGCATTAGCTAGAAATCTGATTTATGTTAGCAAGATCGATGATGCATGTGTAAAAACAGTGTTCGATAAGGATACCTGCAAGATGGTTTGGGGAGCACTGGTACTGATGTGGGGAGTTTGGATTGGAACTCTGTACAAGCTACAAGGTAGCACTGTTATTGATGGGTGCAATAGTTCTATGGTTCCTGAAAGTGGAGCAGAAAATCTAGTGGTCTCTGGAGAGAATACCATGTTGTGGCATTAAAGGCTTGGACATATTAGAAAAAGGGGCCTTTGAACACTTCATGGTAAAGGTATGGTAGAAGGTATGAGCAATAACTCTCTAGATTTTGATTTCTGCGAAAATTGTGTATATGGGAAGCAAAATCAGGTGAGTTTCCCCTCTGGTAGTAAGAGGGTGAAACAGATATTAGAACTTGTGTACAGTGATGTGTTTGGACCTGTGAAGGTTCCATCACTGGGTAAGTCTATGTACTATGTATCATTTATAGATGACTTCTCGAGGAATACATGGATATATTTCCTGAAGAAGAAATCTGAAGACTTTGGCAGGTTTAAATAATTTAAGGCTCTGGTGGAAAATGAGACAGAGAAAAAGATAAAGGCACTGAGGACAGATAATAGTGGAGAGTTTTGCAGTAAGGAATTTCAAGAATTTTGTAAGAAGTGTGGTATAGCATGGCAGAAGACTACTCCATATACACCTCAGCAAAATGGAGTTGCAAAAAGAATGAATAAGACATTGATGGAAAGGGCAAGAAGCATGCTCAGTGGTGTTGGGTTAGGACAGGAATTTTGGACAGAGGCGGTGGATACTGCATGTTACTTGGTCAACAGGGCACCTTCATGAGCGTTGGAGGATAAGACTCCACAAGAGGTATGGACTGGTAAGAAATCCTCTCTTTCACATCTGAGGATATTTGGATGTGACACATATGTACATGTTCCAAAGGAGAAACGAACCAAGTTGGATAGTAAATCTGAAAAGTGCATCTTTATTAGATTATAAGCTTTGTAACCCAGTCACACAGAAGGTTGTGTACAGCCGAGATGTGGTGTTCAGAGAGATGAAATATGTTATTAAACATGAAGTCCAACGAAAGGAACTTGAGAAGATAGAGTTTGAGCTAAAGGAGGAAGAATCAAACTCTACAACAGAGGAGGAATCAGAAGATGAAGAGCCACAAACTCCGACTATGAGAAGATCAGTTCGAGAAAGAAGGCAGCCTGAAAGGTATAGTCCATCTAATTTTTGTTCAAATTTTTCTTTATCTATTACTAACGATGATCCCAAAACTGTGAAGGAAGCAATAGATTCAAAGGATGGAAAACTCTGGAAAGAGGCCATGGTTGATGAAATGACATCTTTGCATAGTAATGAGGCTTAGGATCTGGTGGAGTTGCCAGCTGGAAGGAAACCCATTCGCAGCAAATGGGTGTTCAAAAAGAAGACAAATGCAGAAGGAAAAGTGGAGATATACAAAGCTCAGTTGGTAGCAAAAGGTTATCCCCAGGTGTCGGGAATTGATTTTGGTGATATTTTTTCTCCTATTTCCAAGGTAACTTCTATTAGATTACTTTTATCTGTTGCTGCTGCTTTTGATTTTGTGGTAGAACAGATGGATGTGAAGACAACATTTCTTCACAGGGATCTGGAAGAGGAAATCTACATGAAGCAACCTGAAGGCTTTGCAGCAAACGATAAGAAAGAATTGGTATGCAAGTTAAAGAAGTCACTGTATGGGTTAAAACAGTCACCAAGGATTTGGTATCAGAAATTTGATACATCTATACGGGGACTTGGCTTCACTAGAAGCAAAGCAGATAATTGTGTGTATTTTAAATTAATTGGTGACTATGTTATGTATCTAGTCTTGTATGTGGATGATATGTTGCTAGTTGGAAATGACAAAGAAATTATCCAAGATCTGAAGACCCAATTTTCCTCCAAATTCAACATGAAAGATCTTCGTGTTGCAAACTATACCAACTGAAGCAAGGCTTCAATTTTAAATTTCACAAAATGAGTGGTTATGTTGAATATTTTGAGCAAGGCTTAATTATATTTGCTTCCAACATCCAGGAAGTCCTTGAATGACAGACAAGGTAAAAATTTACAAAACACAATATGAATGGAAATGTCAGGATCACATAATATTAGTGCATGTTGATTTAATGGAATATGGACATAGAAAATCTGATCTCTTGAGAAGCTTAAGCTTTTACAACTAAAGCTCAATTTGAATCCAATCAGTTACTCATGAGCTAGATGTGAAAAAAAGACAACTTAATGGGGACAAATTGTTTTATTCCCATGTAATTTTCAACAATTTTCTATCCTGCTTTCGATAACAAATATGTACTGTTACAAAAAAAATCTAGCACCCCTGTATGATGTAAATTCCCAAGCATCAAAAGGCTAGTCTTGTGCAGCTCAGAAAAGATACCTACTGTGATCATGGTATCTCTTCCTCTCTCTTTTTGGGGCTTTCCTCAGAGATACAATGGCTAGGGTTGTAGAGTGGAGGCACAAAGTGATTTAGTGATATTAAGCCTAAGAAAAACATATGGTAGTAGTATAATAGAAAGTGAGTGGCTAAGAAAGGAGTATGAAGGTAGAAACCCCAGGACCATGTACCAATCTATATATGGGCCAAATTGAGTCAAAGTGTCATGAAGCCAAAAGGGCTAGTGCTTTAATATGAAAATTTAATAAGTGTTTCTATGTGTGTCACAAATCAGCCTTAAATTGTTGATATTTATTTTAGAAAATTCACGTTGGAGAGTTAATATTTCTACTCTAAAACAATGATTGAAGGTGATTTTATGTTATTCCAAGCAATAACTTTTGTTAGATGCAAGTTTAATATAACGACATTTATTATAAGACAGATCAAGTCTTTACTTTAGATTATCTAAATGACACATGCTTCATTACAAGGCCTTCATAAAAATGTTGCAGGGGTCTTTGACAATAATAAATGATAGTGAGAAAGATTGCGCACATAAAAGGCTTCAAAACATATAGATTGATCTTATACACCATGTTTAGTTTAGATTCAAAATAAGATGATATTAGTTAAGAATTGGAATATGAACATGGTAGGGCCTTTAATGTAGGTCAAACATATCTTAAGTTATGAAAACATTAGATTATTACCCAGATTCAATGGTTATGAAATTGTTATCAATGGAAACCAATGTTAGAAAATAAATATGAAGGACATCCTTGGTTATTCTAAGGGCTCTATTATTTTTACACACCAATAATTGTGGGGAATTAAACTTGCAGCTACTTGGTTAGGTTTAAAAGTTTGACATTTGCGTTTACCTGTCAGCATGACCTTTTGCAATGGTTGTAGTCAATTTTTTGCATCAATTGTTCTTTTGAAAAAAAATCCAAAAAGATTATTGATCTTCACGGGTTACATTTATCCACATTTGTTCTATGCATTCAAATTTTATGCTTGAAAGTATGCATTATTCATACAATATTAAAAATCTCTTAAATACGATTGAAATTCTTGATCTCATATTATATTTTCTACAAAAATTGGCAATGATCTAATATTTTGATGGATAAATTGAACATTCCAATTCTTTTACTTTCTCTAATTGTAAATTGCCAAGCATTAGAGTGAACTTAATTTTATTCTGGTAGGATATATATTTGCTAATTTAATCTTTAGAATATGATAATCTTTTGACCATAGTTACAGAATCTACGTTTATGCATGTTCGAATCCACTCAAGATATGTTTCAGGTTTGGAAGTGTTGGAGGATCCACTCTGGATTTGTTTCTATCCAAAAATGTCCAGCGATCAGATCCTTAAAATATATTTTTTAAATGTAACATAAAAATATAAAATAAAATTTAAAAGAGGCGAAGTATGGGGACCTAAAACCCTATTTTTTCCTTATAAAGTAACCGTTCCCTAATCCTAAAATAGACAAATCTGAGCCTTTCATAGCAATCTACATTTCTAAATTTTTTAATAGAGATTTGTAGCAAAACACATTTGAAAATGTGAATTTTCTATGTTTTTAATAACTGTGGACACATGTTTCCAACACTATTTTTCTATATCTAGATCTTAACCTAAAATAAATTGTGCAGTATCTGTATGTTGTGTGTACAGTTTCCCTTTATCCAGATCTCAAGTTTTAAGAAATCTAGTGTATTGGTATCTGCATGTGTATATGTTTCTATGCAACTTAGCTTGACTACTTATGGAACATGGAGGTGATTTAAATAGTTCTAATTTGTCAGATTCAAGAAAATAGGAATAGTAGATTTTGTTGTAATAGTAATTGTGAGTTACTTGTGTGTGGGTTGGCAAGCTTATCAATTTTTTGTCATGTAATTTGGATATAAGACTTCTCTGTTTTAGGAATATGCAACAAGTTTGAAAGAGTTAAATCGGCCAACGTTTCTGCATATAAGAGGTTGGTATTAAGAATTGAAAGCCAAGCACTTGTTCTTAAGAGGGAATGTAAGGACCTAGAAACTCAACTCCAAAGAAAAGAAAAGACATAAATCTACTTTGGTAGAATTCAAAAAATATTGAAAGGGCAAGGTACATTCTCATATTTCCACACACTCTTGTTTTCTTCTATTCTAATTATAATGATAAATGTTGTGTTGACATTTTCCTATGGTCTTGTAAGGTAGAGTGAATCATGATTAACTTTGTTACTCTTTCTTTTAAGGATGGAATCACTATTAAGCATATTTCTTCTTCTCTATGCTTTTAAGAAGTTATAGGTGTGTTATTTCTTTCGAGAATGCTAAACATAATATTTAGTTTATGTTCTTGTTCAACATTTTAATGCTACATTGTGCTTCTTCTCTTATGTGCATGCAAGTTGAAGGTGTCAAGTTTACCCAAACCAATTATTGTAGCAAGGGAAACCAAGGGTTATATTGTTTCTAATGATGGAGGGAATAGGTTTTGTGACCTGGAATCATTATTTTGTTCTTCCAAGAAGAATATGAGTTTCATTTGCACGTTCATATTTAGAGTTTAATTGGTGTAGATTGTTTCCATAAAAGGTTTTAGAGTGTTGGAAATGTGGCTCTTAAACTAGGGTCTAGAGCATTTACAACATAGGTTTGATGGGGAGGCTTTTGGGTTGGTTGATGATAGGCAGAGGCTTTTATTTGTGGCATGCCTTGATTTCCCTCTTCCTTGGCCCTCCTTTTACAAAAGTGGCAGGCTGAGAAATTTTTACCTCAATTTTCAATTTTATGATGACATTTGAAATATAGATGTCCCATGATAAATCAGCAAGGTTTGGTCTTGGACTATAATTGATCATAAATTTATCTATTACTTGTTTAATGAATTTATTTTCTGTAAAATTATAATAAGATATTAATTTTTATGTTCATTGACATATAGGTGGTATTCATTGGAGGTCACAGACAACTGGGTACCATAAAACCTGAAGAAGGGGATCAACCTCCTTGTGCTTTTTCGAATTTTGAACCTGAAAGGCAAAGTATCTTGCCATTTGTTCTATATATACAAAAGATACTTCACCTCATCAATAATCTTGAAAATGTTATGTGAATTTTTTTTTAGTCACTTGAGATTTTTGAGGAAAATTAAAGGAAAAAACTTGCAATTTTTAAGGCATTCACTTTCTCTCAGAAATTATTTGGCCTTTCACCAGAAACCACTTTTCAACCTCTTCTCAAAGACAAGCTTGTTTCCAAGGGGATTTTGTTTTCATTCACCACAAGTTTTTCAAAGAGTATCTAGTTGAGAACAATATTGATGATGTCATAGCATTGCAAAAGTGAGGGAAGATAGACGATAATATTTTTGATTTGTTCCCAATATAGAAACACACCACTAAAGCTTTAGAATTTTTTGTTGGAACCAAACTATATACTTAAGTCGTGTGCATTTCCTATCAATTGTTACTAACATATGTCTTTTTGACTTTTTGCGTGGCCATAAGGAGGGTTTGGGAGCTCTTGTCAAATATAAAGAAAATAAAATGTTTGATGTGAAATTAAAGGACATGAAGATTGCATTAACAACTCGGATCGTAGAGAATGTTGATATTTCAGAAGTCATTGAAACTACAAAGTAACGCCATATAGAGTCAAAGTTACTTGATATTGAAGTAGTGCATATCTTATGTGATTCTATTATGGATGATGTACAGTGGTATGGCAAAAAGCAGCAACAAAATTCAAATTTCGGATTGTGTCAATTTAGTATTTAACCTTTTCTCACCGTGTAGTAGCTTGCTCCTCTGTCGAAATATACTACAGCAACATGATCCTCTCAACCTGTGAAAAGCCACGGGCAACAAATCTTGCCTTATGCTTTTCCACACTACCCTCAGTAGCTTACTTTACCTTTTGAAAGCCAACGGGAACTCACAACTGATTTGTTCTCTGGTCTCAGAACCACATGCCAAACAATGTTACGAACTAGGAGTCAGACTCCTCCACCATAGCATCAACCCAAATCGGTTTTTGCACTGCTTCCTTAGAGGAAGATGGCTCAGTTTCAACACATTCCCCTGCAAGGGCCATGTATCTAGTGTACCTCTTAGGTGACCTCCTCTATTTGCGCTAAGAAGATGGTGCTCCCACATTCTCTCTTGCATCCTCCAACAATATATCAGCGTCTTTTATGTGCTTTCTTCCATCTCTGGAAGACTCTGCATGAGTGGATGTCTCCACTTCTAGAACCTTTGCATGTGTTTTCTCCGCATCAGTCTGAGGCTCCTCCTCCTTAGGAACCAATAGTTCCTCCGCAGCCTGTAGTTGGAGCTCCCTCTCAAGGGAAACTTGCATGGCCTTCTGCTCATCAAACTTGAGATCTCTGCGAACCAATGTCCTCCAACTGGTAGGCAAGTACACCCGATAGTTGTGAGGTGTATCATTGTACCCCACAAATATCCCCAACTCTGTAGTTGGCTCAAGCTTCTTCCATGCATCCTTTGTCACATAGAAATATACCGATGAGCCAAAGATCCTGAAGTGATCCACATCTGGTCTCCTACCAGAGAAAGATTCCTCTAGTGTCTTCATCCAAAGTATGCGATGCGGGCTTCTATTCTACAAATAGACCGTTGTGCTGCATGCCTCAACCCACAAGTGAAGTGGTAGGCCTTAGTCATGCAACATTACCCGTGCTGCCCCTACAATAGTTCTGTTATTCCTCTCGGCCACCCCATTTTGTTGTAGTTTATGAGGCGCCATCAACTCTTGTTTAATTCCTTCCACTGCACATAAGTCCTTAAACTCTTGAGAGAAATATTCTCCACCATTGTCGCTTCTCAAGGCCTTGATCTTCTTCCCTGACTCTTTCTCGACCAAATCTTTGAACTCACAAAACTTTGTGAAAGTTTGGTCCTTCTTCTGCATGAAATAAATCCATCATTTATGAGAATAGTCATCATTGAAAATCACATAATACCTTTGCTTCATTGTGGATGTCGTTGAGAATGATCCACACAAATCAGTATGAACTTGCTCTAAGATAGCCTCTGCTCGACTCTGTCGATCATGAAAGGAAGACTTGGTGTACTTTCCCAAGGTACAACTTTTGCATGTGTCAACTTGCTCAAGTTTACCTTTGGGAAGTCCTGTAGATATATGTTGCATTATCTTCAAAGCCCCATGATGCAAATGGCCCAACTTCATGTGCCACAACTCGCCAATGTCTTCGATTTGCACCAATTCAATTTTCGTACTTAATGTTGCACAATCATCTACCTCTAGTTTATATAGATTCTTCACCTGAATCCCTATCCTCTTGGTCTGACCCGTGGCTATGTGTGTTAGGAACGCCTTTCCTTTACTGAAGACAACATCATAGCCTTTGTCCTCCAACATCGTGACTGATACCAAGTTCTTCTTCAGTCTAGGCACATACTTCACATCTGTCAAGGTGATAGGAGCTCCATGCTCCCTCTAAAAGGCAACCGTGCCCACTCCTGAAACATTATACCTTCCGTCATCACCCATATCTATGTGCATCTTGAGGTCTTTCTCCTCCAAGACACTGAATAAATTTTTATCACCGGTCATGTGGAATGAGGCTCCACTGTCAGTATACCGGACACAACCCATCATTGATGACACCATGCATGCAATGAGGGTAAAGTCCATTTCGAATTGAGAGGCTAATGCCTCACCTTACGATCCTTCTGAGGATCCCTTCTTGGACTTCTTCGATGGGAAATTAGTTGCATAATGTCCCATCTTGTGACAATTAAATCATCTTACTTTAGACATGTCACCCTTCTTCCCTCTATGAGAAGAGTTCGATTTGAAATGGGAAGCCTTCCCTCTCCCTTTCCTTGCCTTACTTGCTAAGGCTAGATTTTCTTCATAATCATTCTTAGATGAAGAACCATCTTGTGTGCTCCTCCTGATCTTCTCCTACATAATATTTGACCACAGTCATTCCCAATCCGGCAGTTTCTCCCTTCCATTCATAGAGTCTTGGTAGCTATTCCAACTCTTTGGAAGGTGAAGGATAGCAAGGCTCACCATATCATCATTGGCAGTAGTTATTCCCACACTGCCAGATTCATCTCTGCAGGTGGTGAGCTTGTTCAAATATGTGGAAATAGTATTTCCCTTCTCCATCTTGATTCTTCGAAGCTTATCCTTGAGTGCCAATTTTTTCTCGTCTCTACTGTTCTGGTAGAGGTCCTTCAATGTCTTCCACATTGAATATGGAGTATCCTTCCCATGGAGACTTGAGACAATATAGTCTCGAACTCCATCAAGGATGATCCATCTCGCCTTTGCCACACACTTCTTCCACTCAGCCAACTCTTGTGCATTAGTTGAAGCTAACTTTGGGATTTCTTGATTAATGAATTCCTTCAAGCCATTGTCTTCTAATACAACCTTCATTCTATCTTTCCATTCTATGTAATTCGAGCTACCTTCCAAGGCATACTCGAGTCTCAAGCCATAGAATGCCATTGGCCAATCTTCAAGTATGATATGAATTCGATTTTCACCTACAACCCTGAACTTCAAACTTCAAATTCTCTTCTTAGTATACTGCTCACAACTCCAATACCATGTAGAAAATTTCTACAAATCTAGCTCTGATACCATGTAGAAAATTTCTACAAATCTAGCTTCGATACCATGTAGAAAATCTGTTATTAGGTTAACCCGATAATGCAATATAAATCAAAGAATAATACTGTAACCTACTTCTATTATCAATTTACGGAAGCTTAAAGATCGAGCTAAACAATATAACCAAAAGAAGAAGAATAAATGGCATAATACACATGAAAATACTTTGGGGAAAACCTCAACTAAAAAACCCACACTATTGTATTATCATACATGGTGGAAATACATAGGAATTATACAAACCTTAGCTCTCATAGCCAACCAAATCTTAGTACAATCCTCACAAATGCTCACAAGCAATCTTGTCTTCTCTCCATCCTTCCTCTCTGCCCTCCAAGCTCCTATTTCCTTGCACTTTTCCTTGTGGATGATTTTCCTTTTACCAAGTGGAAAACCTCCCTTCAAAACTGCACAATCCTCAAGGATAAATACTTGACTGCATGCATGAGTTTTCTCCAAGAGAAAACACATGAACTGAGAGTACATTGTCCTTGACTATAAATCTTAGCTGGGTCTTTCTTAGAATAGACATGCATGAGTTTCTGATGAGGGAATCTTCAATTAACTAGAGTAGCACTAGTTGAGTGCATTAATGCATCAACTAACTATTAACTCACTATTAGTTCCTCAAATAGTTTTGAACTAATTTAACTGGACTTAACTCAATAAACTGAGTTAACTAATTACAACTCAAATATAACACAATATTATCTTCTTAATTTAAGGGATAACTCTTGCATGACTTCATAAAGACTTCTAACTTGACTTTCTCCAACTAATTAATTTAAAATAAATTAATTAATTATTTCCAAGTAGATGTTAAGACTAAATTCGATTTTAATTCACAATTTAATTCAAGGACAAATTAAATTGGAATATTCTTGTTGCCATATTTCAACATCAATAGATATTTTTTTTTGGAAATTAATTACAAAATGTATACAGATGCAGTATTGAATCCTTCAACCTGTGTTTCCATGAAGGTTTCATTCAATGTAAAGAGTGTGCGTGTCTTTTCTTGGCCATAAATATGGTTTCACTAGATTTTCTACATGTTACATTTTTTAAAGTCTTTTGTTAATGTTTTTTTATTTTTTCTCAGTTGGAGTTCAAAAGTCAATAATTTGTTCATGCTAGTGCTAGATTGGATGTTAATTCCATTTTCTATCAAAGGTGCTACACGAATCAAACTTAACAGCCAGAGCATGCATTTAACGGAAAGAGTTGTCTCCTTTGGCTTGAGGGAATTATTATCTTGCA
Source organism: Pinus taeda (assembly GCA_000404065.3). Classification (NCBI taxonomy): domain Eukaryota; kingdom Viridiplantae; phylum Streptophyta; class Pinopsida; order Pinales; family Pinaceae; genus Pinus; species Pinus taeda. The sequence goes on along the minus strand of APFE030449809.1, from coordinate 11,817 downwards.
CTTCCATTATCTGTAATTAGTATGTGGGGATTAATTATGCATGCAATGTTTGTATACATGGTTTTCTATTGATAGTGTACTTGTTTTTTTCCCATGGAAAAATTCCTTGGGGAAATCCTTGAGGGGATTCCTCACATTCCTGTGAATGATAGACATGGTAAATTTTGCTAGTCTATAACATGTACTCCTAACCCAGAGGGACTTTACATGACTTGAACCTATGACCTCTCCACCTTAAAGCTAGTTGGTGGAAACTAATTGCGCTAACCCACTGGGTTACCATAATGTACTTATTAACTTTTGTGTGCAATATTTCTAATGATGGTTATCCATCTAACATGGATCTTTTCCTTTTGCATGTAAAATGATAACATCTTTTTTTGATTGGCTGGAATTTGGAATTCATTAGTTTTCTAGTTATTTTATTTTGAATCTTAACAATTTAGTTATTAGAGATTTTGTATGTGGGTTTTTTGGAAATTGTATGAAACCTACGTATTTTTATAGAATGTTTCTCTACTTTATTGAATTATCAAGTTAAGACATGGTTAAAACGCCTTGACTTTTTTTGTGCAACTGAAAAACCAATGTTGGAGATAATGTACAAGATTCAAATTCAATGTTATGAGGATACTAAACTCATGAAGTGGTTTCCTGAAATTGTGAGGTCTCTCTACGACAAGGAAGTTATTGCTGAAGATACTATTCTGATGTGGTTTCACAAAGACAATAACCCAAAGGGCAGGTAATAACAGCCTAACATTATTTTATTCCTTTTTTTTAACCTTTTTGTTATGAGGAAATGCAATTAATTTAGCTTTAGACAAATCTAATTATATGATTAGAGAGTTTTGAACTATATTAAAATGAGACTTGAAATGCTTGATTAAGAACTTTGGGGATTTCATAAAGCTAATATTGTTCTTACAGATTGAGTTTTGTTAGGGTAAAAATAAGATCTTATGTGATTTTGGGAATTTTAGGCAAACCTTTGTGAAGTCACTAGAGCCTTTTGTGAAATGGTTGGAGGAAGTCGAAGAAGAAGAATAATCTAAAATTATATTAGAAGCTTAATTATGACTACAATAGTGTAGGGTTAGGATGTTAGTTGCAACTCTCATATATTGTGTTTAGTTGGTATATAAACCACTTTACATAGATAATAAGTTAGACAGATTATGATATCTTAGTGCTATACTTGTGGAGTATGGTATGCTAACATAAATAATTTAAATGGAATCTATTGGAATTTTCATTGGGTACAAATTTATACTTGTTGTTTAGTATCTATAGTTTCCCTTGTGATTTGATTCTTTTATAATTTAATTAAATTTTTTATATTTAGAAATTATAAAATTTCAAGGTTTAATTCTTCAAAGGGCACTAGCTCAATGGAAGAGCACTTGCTTTACAAGCAGGTGGTTGGTGGTTTGATTCCATCATTCCCTAATATTCATATGCAGTGGCAACGATCACTATATGTCCCTATATATGTATCAATAGTGAGGGTTTTTAAAGGGTCATCATCAAAAATCAATTTTTATATATGAAATGGTGATGGTTAATGAATGTCGCCATATATATGCATCAATAGTGAGCATCATGAAAGGTCCAGCACCATAAATAATTGTTATTCATGTGAAATGGTGCCAGTCCTTATCCATCATTATAATAATTATTCGTGACAGACCTTGAATGTCAACACAACACCTATAATTTTTGTGATGCGGCCTTTAGTGACATTCAATTTTTGGTGATGGAAACTATTTTGACAATCACCAATGAGCTTACGGTACATTTATCAACCCTCACCAAAATATGAAAAGGAGACGGTCAACGAATGTCACAATATATATGCATCTATAGTGAGGGCCATGAAAGGTCCATCACCATAAATCATTGTTATTCATATGACATGGTGGCAGTCACTATATTCCATTATATATATTATTCATGATGGATATTGAATGTCACCACAACACCTATACTTTTGGCGACGTTCCATTTTTGGTGAAAAAAATCATTTTGACCGTCACTAATGAACTTATGGTGACATTTGTCGACCCTCACCAATGACTTTTTTGTTGTAGTGATATTCATAAGTATATAGTTATGAAAATTGACATATATAGTAAGCTGAGAACCGATGAGGCATAATCCATGAGAGTCATTAAAATTTGAATCTTAACGCTCATTATTGTTACAATTTATACAAAATGTTATCACGACATGATTCCTTGAAAGTAACTTAATTTATCTTAAGATATCTATACGTCAAAAACTTGGATTACGTTCCAACGAAAATTTTCAGAGTCAGCGGGAGGAGTACTTCCTACTTCTTCCCCTGTGCGTACTTCCTAAACGGTGTTGTAAATGCCAAGAAGAAGTGCCAAATTATCTTCGATCCAAACCATCCACTCCTCCATCTCTGTCAGCAAGTGAAATATCCTATCCAATTTCTCATGAAGCATCTCATGCTTTCTTTCGCTACTACCTGCAGGACTCGGCATCTCAAATTAACTCACTTATCGCAGGTAATTTGGGATAATTACCTATGGTTAAACGGATGTTTTTTTATATTCCTCCTAATTATTTCACGTTTTTTATACATTAATGCCTCACTTTTACCCATCACATCTCAGAAATCCTATTCTGCCAAATTTGTACGAGGTTGACGTTAGTACGGAGATATCCCATTGGAAACCTCCCCATCGTCATTCGTTCTAGACTCCATAACCCAACAGAAGGCACAAGGTCTTCATTCTTGGTTCTTCACACAGAAGAATCATCACCAGATAGAGCCAATGTTATGCCCCTAATTCCCCCCTTCTGAAACTTTAAAGGTAGATTTATAGACTTAATTAATTAGAACCCTTTTGAGTTTAAGGGAATCAAGGTAAATGTTAACGCAATCACGGATCTGAGTGTTTGAATCACCTTCTTATGATATCGATGGTAGAAAGCACACATTAGAATAATTCATGACAGAGGTTTAACCTTATTAAAAATCTCGATGAGTGTAAAGCTTGATTAACTTTCTTTTCCACTAGATTTCGATGCGTGGTAGATTTCCCTATACACCTTGTCGCATCCAAACATGCGCGGGAGTTAAAGGCAGACTCGTCACCCGATTGATCACAACCATAGAAATCAAATTGATTTGATGACCCACGTTTGATATCAATTTAGGACATACTCGATAGATAACTCACTTTGATGACCTGATATTATCCTAGTTTTCTGATCCCTCGATCATTAATGGTTGTCGGGATCTTACTTGTGCAAATTTTAATCATGCATTGATACTTGATTGGCGGGGCCCATATCCTTGGATCAAGTTCCACCAGTCAGAGCACAAAGGTTGTAGCATGCATTAGTTATCTCTGTAAGCATCATTTAACCTTAATGCCTCCAAATTTCTATGATTCATTCACTCGTTCCTTCTTTTACTCTTGCATGTCGCTCTAAGGACCCTTCAATGGAAAAATATAACCTCTATGTAGGTGTAGCACACAAAATTCCTTTCTATTGATAGGCTAAATTACTCTCGCTTACTTTGCTTTGTCATGCTGGTAATTTAGTTACAAAAGTCGATAATGTTTGAATCTTCAAGTAAGGAAGCTCTAGTAAATGAGCTAGATGGAATTCAAGATACTAATGTATGTTTACTGATGACCTTACTCTTAAAAGGAATTTGACCCCTTCCACCAGTGTATCAGATGAGGATATCTTCCTTTTGAAGTCTGGAATCTTACGTGCCACCATCCCTTCCATTCATTTCGACCTCAATTCCATTCAGCTGCTTGCTATGGATTATGACTGGAACAACAGGTATTTTTCTTCCAATATAGCCGAAAATACTTCTTGAAATTAGAAGAGGAAATGATGGCCAAGATGTTAGGAATTCCTTCCCAAGGAATTAATATAACTGATAAGGGGTTAGACCAACAATTTATTAATTGGGCAGAAGATGAGAAACTGGAATTTATGAAAACTTTGCTAGGGAATCCCGGTCCAGAGCTTAAATTGAGATTTCCCATAGCAACTCAATCTTTGAAACCCCTCTTGCAAACACTCAATTATATTTTTTCTGTTTTTTCGAATTGGCGGACGATACTAAAATGGATGAGTCCATATTTTTAGCCATACATCTCCTCACTCTCCATCAAGACCGTCAGATGACAAATGTTCCTAAGTCTCTAATATGAGCCATTACATTTGACCTATCTACTACCATCCCATTACACTCCTATCGACAATGTACCTATTTAATTCATCTAGTTCTCTTAAATTACCGTGCCTATTTTCTATCTACCAAGATCCTCATGATTATTACAGATATTGATAATAAAGACAAGGAAATTTATAAGTGGACTGATTTATTTTATCCTTAATGTATTCCTCACTGTTAATCCCAATATATAGATCGTTTTTCTTATCCTATAAAGGTTAAAATAACAGAGGCAATGGTAGATAGAATTTCAAAGGAACAAAGGAAAATATTAAGGCTTAAAGAGAAAAGTATAGGGAGTTGGTTTTTATACCCTAATTCTACTGTGACTCATTTATATGGTTTTAAAAATCATCCCTTTCAGCTACTCGAGTATGTTTCACCCTTATTGTTTTCTTATGAGGTTCTTAGGCAAAAAATTATTATGACTGAATTACATTTTGTCTCTAAGAAGAAAGGAGCATAATTTAACTATCTGCATGCAATTTCACCTCTAATTTCTAAAAATAAAAATGCTATAGATATTTTAGAAAGGGAAATTTTGTGTTTCAAATTCCTGTAGGACATTAGCTGTCATTACAATCGTTAGGAATCATCTCAGGATTAAATAAAAAGGTAGGGTTATCAGCCTATTCTCATTGGAGCAAGCCCAAAGAAGAAGAAGCGGTGAATGTTTTGTTACCCATGGATGATATCACATAGACAGTGCCACCTGTACCTATAGTGGATGAGTGAATAGGTTATGATACTCGCAGTTGTACTGAAAAATAGATGTAGGTAATTAGCGTAGTCCCTACCACTCTAGCCACCATGACGAAAAGGAAACTAGGAACTGTGACTCCATCTGAAATGTCACGGCAGGTAAAGGCAAATGAAGATGACATTAACACTAAAATCTTTGAACAAGTGGTAGATCAAATGGATAAATAAATGCAACAAGTTATTAATGACATAAGGCCGAGAGATTGAGGGGCACAATCCCTTGACACTAAACACATTTTTACTGAAGTAAAACAAATAATGGAGACCTGTGTGGAGTTGGTTGTATTATAGGAACATTCTTAGTTAACAAAGATTCCAAAAATTAAAGGTTCAACTTCTACAGGTGGACCCCAATTTATTTCTACCACTAACTTCGAAGTGAATATTTTGAATCTCACAATTGTCTAGCCTGAAATTAGGGAAAACCAACAAGTGTTGGGATCTCGAAATTCTTCCCTGGCTATTAACTTGGGGAAGGTATTTGACATTGATGTTATCGATCTTCATCGACACACAGGTGAATGTTGAAATAAGGAATTGTTAAGAGGGGGGTGAATCAGTAATTAATAAACTATTTTCTTTTTCATAGTATGATTTTAGTCCCTTTTTATATTCTTTAACTTGTGAGAGCATTGATTCAAAAAAATAGCGAGCCAATAATATTTCAGAAACACATGTTCAAACAACAATCACATGAGCAGCACACATTTGACACAGTGTTTTACACGTGGAAATCCAGTGTGAAAAAACCACCAATTTTGTTGTTTGTTTATGATGTAAATTAAGCACCCACTTAATTACATATGTTTGTTTGTGACCATCCACTCACAGGAGGCACCAACCCTATTTGGTTAGTAGGAACCAACTTTCCAAGAGGCACCAACCTCTTCAGTATGCAGGCACCATCCTACTCTTGCCACTACTTTACTATTTCATACAATTCTCAAATTGAAAACATAGGCATACAATTATACAGATAAATACCAACAATGTTTGTTCAAAAATCTTACTTCTGCATTATGCCTTCTGTGTTCACTTGTAAGAGATCTCCTCTCGTTTATTACAACAACACTTCCTTTGTGCTCTGCCTTCACTGTCAAGGGCTCTACACCGACTGCACTTTAGCACTACCCTTGCAATTCTTCACACAACCCTCATGCTACTCTTGCCATTGTATTACACAACGTCCTCTCAGGTGCTTCAGCTTCTCTACTTCAATAACCCTATCATAGCACTGTAATATCACACATATGCTCACCCATTGCATTTTCCATTGTCGGTGATGGATTTGTCCCACTGAGTTACTCTGCACGAGGGAGTCTCTCCACTCTATCCTCTAGCTACTAGTTTGTACTTAGGCATGGCTTTTGTTTCCACTCTTGTGTCTTCTGATAGTTTCTTGTCACAGTGCCCAAAACAGATATGGAGCTTGCAGTACTTCATAGTTTGACTCCATAGAGCTCCTGTGCTAAGAAATTAATTCTCAGGTGACTTTCACACTCCATTGAGAATCCCATGCTGATTTATCATTCTGTAGATCTTAAAAGTCCACAGAGGTGATCGTTATGTTCTTATTTACCAGAATCATTCCTACACGTGAAGCAATTGATTGCTTCCTTCACACTATTGAATTAATCTATGTTACAAACGTTGTCCTCTTTTTCTTGTTACAGAGTCTTCCGCAAGATTAGCACTTTTTAACTACCAACCCCTTTGTGCCTGCATTCAATTTCATAACTGCCAACCCATACAGTCTTTAATTATCTATACTTAATTTTCGGAGAAAATCGATATCACAACATCATAGTGGTGCAGTGTTATGATATCCTCATCTGCTTGGTGATTAGCTCCCTGAGCGTTTACTGTCTCATATGTTCGGGCTCGTGACCATCAACTTAATGTGATATTGGAGCCCCCTTTGTATCGTAACTTCAACAAATTTCTGATTGTATCTTAGCTCCTTTTGCATAGCCCTCACTACATTTCTCATAATAGGACCATTTTGTATGACCTCTAGTGTAGCACATAGGTGCCAAGCCTTTAGACTCCTTATGGGGGCCAATCTTCCTTGCTACTACTCTACGCCCTTGGCTCTATGGATTTACATGACCACGAGCCTACCCAATATTAAAAGCCTCCTCAATCAGAACTTTTCAATAACCAACTTTTCTAGAGTTTCGATACCTTAATCCTTCGGTATGTTGATCTCTGATATGATGTCATCACTCCACGTAACATCTTTATAGTAGTGACAGGTGTCACCTTGATCTAGCACACTAGGGCACCCAATATTGTTGAATCAGCCTGCCACATGTCATGTCGTATTGTTATGTCATGATGACATCATATGACACTCTAGCTTATCATAACCAATCTCATGCCACCATGTGTCCTGTCAGGAGGAGAGAGAAGAGGACCCATCAACCCTTGGATTTGCAACAAAATCCTTTGTTAATCCTGTTTGGCATTACTCGACACTTTTTAATACTATAGGAATCACTTGACTGATCCGTATTTAAACATGAACACAAAAAATTACAAATATAACCATAAATATAGAGATATAGCAGAAATAACACTTCATTTCATTAATATCAAATACTAAAATATGTTTACAAACAAAATGGAAATAAGACTAGCTCGGGTGATGGTAACTTATCTCTGAGAAGAGATGTGGCATCTACATACCTCTCAACTGAGTTACAATGAGGCTCAAGGGACTTTTTATTATTGAACACTAAGAGAAAACCCTAAACAACTAAAATTGTAACCCGAGGAGATGTAACACCAAGATTTTATGGGCCCCATTGGGGTTAGTTGGGCAGCCAACTTTTCGGGGTCGTAACTTGGTCATATTATATATGTTTGACATGTATGAGAAATTATCTTATTACTAGTCAATAATGAAAATTATTAACAGACTCAAGGATTGCCACCGATAAGGATGATGGTCTCCAAGATGTGCACTATATTCTAGCACGTGTGAGAATGATGTTGTCGTCAAACACTCATAGAATCATTCAACTGGGAGCTAATTATGAAAACCCCCAATCAAATGCAAGGTAACCTCCTGCTGAGGACTGCAAGTTCCAAGTTACTGATATGTTTCTGGTTCTGCTTCTTAGACAAAGTTTTGGAGTCGATAGGAAGAGATTTGTCAAAACACATGCAATGAGGCATCCTACATCAGTTGACACAAAACAGGACAAGAATGATTGTTTTGGAGATAAAAATGAGTCTATGGAGAGAAAGAGCTCATGATTCCAAGGAAATACAAATGCAAAACAATCTATCTTGTTTGGAAACTTTGTGAAGGTGTGGGTTGCTGGAATATGTTAGACTTGACCTGATGAAGAGTCGGGAGGATCTCCTTAGCTGGATCATCCAATGCTGGGATGAACAACAGGGTGTGTTCAAGATTTGGGACCATGAGCTCTCAATCGAAAGAGACGATATATATTTCCTCACAGGTTTATCATGTAGAGGTACACGAATAAACGTGATAGGAGGGAGATTAGATTTGAGGACCACCGTGGAGTTGATCCAAACATACTGCAAACTGGGTAGTAGGCTAGTGAGTAACAGGGTTCCCATTCAGTGGATCAGAGCAAGACCAATGAGGGCTATTCTATGGATGATCGTATGCCTGGTAGGATATAAGAGCCAACATGTGGCTAAAAAGGCCCAATTTCTACTAGCATTGGACTGCTTACAGCCACAGATATTAGACTAGTGTGAGGGAGTCCTCCATCATGTGAAAGCAAAGTTGATAGCTTGTAAGACTCGAGCCCAAAGAGATTTTGGGTACAGTACTTTGATCATTTCCTTTATACTTGAGAAAGTGCCTGTTACACTGAAATTTGTCACCATGGTTATCTGCAGTTAAATAGCCATGTTGTCCTCCTTGTCAAGCCTCAAACCTTTGCTCTTCATGTCAAACTTCAAAAAGAGAGAAAGTCACTTTAAAACATGTTTATCTCTGGGTACGCAGGTTCTCTCTACCTTGCCTGCGTGTACGCACTCCTAACACACTGTACCTGCATATTTATACGCTCTGTAAGCTAAAGGTTGGGTGCGTACCCCTGTAAAGGTCAAAAGGCGCGAGTTTCATCTCTAAAAAGTTACTTGTGGTCACTTCTAGAGCCTTCTAGAAGAGTGTTTGACGTGTATTGAGCGCCTCCAGATGGTTCATGCACCCCTATGATAGAAGAACTTATCCCATCAAGAGAGGAGCTACCCCATCCAAAAGAGGGAGTATCCCATTGATGTTGGAACTGAATAACCTCCTCTAGAATACTATAAATACAGGCATTGGGCCAGAAGAGGGAAGGTTGAAAGCTGAACATTCTAAGGGTAAATGCTGCTAGAATTAGGACTCCCATTGTTGACTTGTGAGGAGAGATCACTATCCTTCCTTGTTGCCATATTGGGAGTGGGTGAGCTTGT
>APFE030449803.1:9617-26576 GCA_000404065.3 Pinus taeda | reverse complement strand
GAATCATCTGAGTGTGGAGCTAGGGGTGGGGGCAAATATTGCAAAACATTGAGGGCGGGGGAAGGGGGAACATTAGGGAAAACATGAATAGAATTCTATTCATGGTTTTCCCAATGTTTCCCACCACGTCCACCATAATACTTCTATTCATGTTATTCCCAACGATCCCCCACACCTAGACATCATGCGGGTGTGGGTGGGGAGAAAAATTGGGAAAAACATGAATATAATTATGAGGGTGGGTGTGGAGAGAAATAATGGGAAAAACATGAATAGCGTAGGTGTGAAAGGAAATATTGGGAAAAAATTGGAGAGATATATCAAAGGGTGGGGGTAGGTGGAAACTTTGGGCAAAAGATGAATAGGATCATTTGAGTGTGGGGGTAGGGGGAAACATTAGGAAAAAAAAATGAACATAATTCTATTCATGTTTTGTCCAATGTTTTTCTGCACCCCTACCTTAATAATTCTATTCGTATTTTTCTCAATGTTTCCCCCCACCTCGACCCTATGAGGGTAGGGGTAAGGAGAAACATTTGGGAAAATATGAATAGAATTATGTGGCTCCACCATCACCCTATTGTAGGGTGTCATGAGGGCTAGGGAAATTAGATACATTGGGTAAAACATGAATAGGGGTGGGAGGGAACATTGGGAAAAACATGAATAGAATTGGGGTGGGGGGAAACATCAGGTAAAAACATGAATATAATTTTATTCATGTTTTTCCCACTGTTTATCCCAATCCCCACCTTCATGAAGGGTGACATGATGGTGGGGTACAGGAGGGGGGAAATATTTGGGAAAAGAATGAATACGAATGCGGGGGAGTATTGAGAAAATCATGATTATAGTTATGAGGGTGGAGATTGTTGAATTTTCTAGGCATAATAAAGACTAGCACAATAAGTCTGAAAAATTGATGATTACTTTTGATGTTAATTAGAGAAATTTTGAGGTCTAAAATGAGCCTCCTAAGGAATATTATAAAATAGTAGTGGAAATAATAAAATAATATTATATTACATCATTAAATTTTAGACGGAAGAAAAAAATAAAAACTATTTTTTCAACTTATCTTCCTAAAAGATTACTCAAATTTCGAGCGACAGCATTCATTGAATGAAAAATTTAATCCCTCATACAAGGAGCACCCACCTTACAAACTTTTGATGAACTTTGCTACATGAAAAATGAGAAATACATGAAAAACGTGATTGTAACCACTTTTTTCATTTATTTTTTATTTTTCGTGTAGGATGGTCCATCAAAAGTTTGTAACATGGGTAATCATTGGATGAGGGATGAAATACCGCATCAAATGAGTGCTCCCACTAGAAATTTGGGTAAAATCGTAGGAAGATAAGTTGAAAATACGAGTCCATGAATCAGATCCGTTCAGGGCATGGAAGTACCCTTGTTCTTGAATCACAGATAGGGTGGGCTATATTTGTAGTCGACGATTGTAGAGAGTAACCATACAGATGGTCCTACCTCCACCTTTACAGCACGATCCCAGTGATCAATCCACCCATTCACACCCTCGGTTGATTCCTGCCCCCATTCAACGCCCTCAATCATAATCAGGCCACAGCTGGGGAGTGTTTCACTAATCCAACAAAGTCCAATTACTTTGTGCCCGGAGGGATATACAGTCTTTGTTGACCATAACCCCATCCAACACTGTCGTGGTAGCTGAATCATCATGTTGGATCCAACATTTACGGGCTCTGAGAGATAACAAAACTCTGTGCAACAAAACAACCTTGGTTTTCCCATCGAAATGGTTCCTTAGATGAATCCCATTCGGGATACTAGATCTACCATTGACCCCATGCTTCAGCATCCCTGTAGCCTCGTGAGCTGTCCGCAAGATAGAAATTGTCGGCGGTGCCCCAAACCCCATTGTTGAGCAGCGAAACCCTATCTCTGTTTTCCATTTTTCTTGATCCAATTCTATTCATATTTATATGACAAAGTTTGACAATTTATATTTTCCTTAAAAAAACAGAATCTTGTAATTAAGTTACTAAGTAGTAACTTTGGTAGGAATAATTCAAATCATATTTACGTTATGTGCATATATAACTAAATGGATGTCTCATTCATATAGATTTGAATTACAACTTGTTTAGTATAATGCACAATTACAATTAGATATTGTTGATTAATTTGGCATGTCGCTTAACATGATGTTAGACTCTTTCCTAGTCCGGGACTAATAATGTGAAAATTTGAGCGATTTTTCTTGGTGTCATTAGGCCTAAGCATTCAACCATTGACCATCTCATAATTTTTCGTTGTTTTGTGAAAGAGATGAAGAAACAATATTTATCAATGTTTCTACGGTTTTCCCAAAAATGATCATACATGGTCTAATAACTTTGAAAAATAATGGAGAAAGTAGGAATTGAAGTAGAGTGGAGAAATGCCACTTTATAATTATATGAAAAGTTCAATGTAAAATAATAAATCATAAAATTATGACAAGTCAAAATTGAGAGTAGAATAGAAATGAAATAAGAATGTATCTTCTATTTGACTCAAATAGAAGAGATGGATTAAAATGTCTCTGATCCATTGTGTTTTTGTGTGTAGATGTAATTTTTATGTGTAGTTAAAGTAGTCCAATTCAAACACTCTTTTTCATCTTGATCATTAGGCCTCTTTGCCCTGAACAATGTTTAGAAACAAAGTCAAGTTGAAACAAGAAAAGGCTAGGAAAGTAACTAAATAAATATTTATTACTATGAAATGCTTGTATTAAAAGACAAACATACAGAAACTTGGAGATCCATGTGTTCTGGAAGGATATCAACAAATTTAACAAAACTAGACAAATGATTATATTAACGAACTTGTTCCTAAATTTCATAATTCACTTTCTCCTCTTTGTTTCACTATCTTTATCAAAAAAATTGTTTTTTTCCTTTCCTTATTTATCTATGATGATTTTTCATAAATATTATTTAATAATTCTATTATCCTAGACAAAAATTATATTATTCATTCAATATATTGGATGTTTCGAAAAACTATCACATAGTTAAAATTCTAACACATTAAACATATATATAATATATATATATAATATATATATATATATATAATATATATATATAATATATATATATATATATATATATAATATAATATAATATATATAATATTAACCACTACTAAGTTTGCACATTTACACTCTTACTTCTACATGTTAACACATTGAAGACAACATCCTAGTAAGTATATTTATGTCCATGGATTTTAATTTTAGTTTGTTTTACTATGAAGTTTAACAATGAAAAATCATTGCATAAATATTTAAAAATCATGGCATAAATATTGCAACTACATACAAGGAATTATGGCAAAAAATGAGGGGTTATCTACATGGCATAAAATGTTGCAATAAGTCCTTCAAAGTTACGGTCCAATTAAATGTTTGAAAATTATATTTTTCAATAATATTGAAGAATAAATATTTGTTTTCAAGTTAAGCATATAATTTGAAGCGGTCAATGGTGATCAAAATGCAAATCTATAGTCCTGCCTTGAAAGAGATTAATAAGTGGTTACTTTAATTTATTATTATCATTATTTTATTTAAAAATATTTTTATAAATTTTCCAATGAGATTCCCTTCCTCTTTTAATAGCGAGAGATATTTTTTAAATAAAATAAAATATGCACAATAATTTCATTATCAAAATAAATATGTTAGCAATAGTCCTTTGTTGTATTATATAGAGTGAGAAAAGTTATTTTGTCCTCGAAAGGAGTATTGATGTACTTTAAATATGAGTGATTGTAATTTAATGTTCATCGTTCATGATATATGAATGGTAATACATATAGAATAACAATAATCATTTATTGAGGTATGATTCAAAGTAAATAGTTTTTTGTTGTATTATATAGGGTGCAAAAAGTTATTATTGTTTTCAAAAGGAGCATGGATGTACTTTAAACATAGGAGATTGTAATTGAATGCTCATCTTTCATGACACATGAGTAGAAATCCATATAGAATAACAATAATTAATTTATTCAAAGAAATGATTAAAATAATTTTATAACTAATTTGAATATGGTCTAAGAATATGAAAAAAAAATTACATATAAAAAATATGTAATGTGAAATTTGAGATTTTCTAACAGTTGTATATTAATTTTTGTATAAAATATAATATTATACTCCTTTTAATGCACCTACTAAGACCATAAGACTAAATTGGAGATACAGGTTGATATGTGTAATGGGATACACGAAGGAGATGTGTAGTTTCTAGGCTGAGCAAAGCTAACTGTCCCAAAGGGAATGCGTAATTTTTGGGAGGGACAGGTGACTGTCTCCCAGGATTTTGCAATTCTTGGGTTGAGCAGCTGTCCTGGGATGAATTATGCAAATTTTCAAAGGAAGCTTGACAGGCTGCATTGCGCAATTATTGAGTTCAACAGGCTGTCCAACTAATTTGCCCAATTTATGGAGGGAATGTTGGTTCCCCTCCAGAATTACGCAATTTTCTGTGGGAGATGCTTGGCCAACACATGGTCTAAGTTTGGAAAGACAGCATGTGAGGGGAGAGAAGCAAACTAATATACACAGGTTGGCAAGCCACTCAGAAACAGATGAAGCGCATATGTTTGATGATGTAAGACATGCCGCTGAGGATGGTTGGTAGGGAGGCTCCAAAACAAAGCTAAGACAAAATTTTGGAGGACGGTTGTAGCCACTACAACAATTTATAATGTCAATCATGGTTAACCATGGAGAATCATGGTCTACCATGGTCAATCATGGTTAACCATGTTTTATAAAATCGAACATGGTCAACCATGGTCAATCATGTTCAACCATGGTTAACCATGGAGAATCATGGTCTACCATGGTCAATCATGGTTAACCATGTTTTATAAAATCGAACATGGTCAACCATGGTCAATCATGTTCAACCATGGTTGACTGTCACATTGTGACAAAGATTGTCTTGACATGAAAATAAAGCATGGTCCAACATCAACCATGGCTAGCCAAGGTCAACCATGGTAAAATGTCCCATTGTGACAAATATTGTCACAATATGAAAATCAAACATGCTCAACCATGGTGCATTGTCATATTGTAACAAAGATTGTGTCATATGAAAATCAATGAAGCATGGCGAACCATGCACCAACGTTGGATTATGACAAATATTTTCTCCATATGGAAATGAACCATGGTCAAACATGGTCAACCATGTATATTTTAAGGTTTATAATATTTATCTTAGGGTTTATAATTTTTATCCCTTGTGTTTATTATTCCCTTGGGTTCATAATATCAATCCCTTTAGTTTATTATCCATTGTGTCTATTGTTCCGTTGGGATCATAATATCAATCCCTTTAGTTTATCGATCTAAGTGTTCATATTACTAGGGTTTAATATTATTCCCTAAGGGTGATTCCTTCGGGTTAATAATCCCAATGGATTATAGTAGTAATCCCTTGGGTTTATTATTTCGTAGGATTTATAATATCAAACCCTTGAGTTTATTTTTTCTTCTTTTGTAATTCGCTTTGTTTAGGTTGAAATCATTTTGTTTATTTGATAAAAGAAAAAAAATCAAACCATAATAAGATGTTATCACTGGAAGTAATGTATAGAAAAAATAAGTAATTATATAATACTTTACATAATATTTTAAATAGTTTTCTGTTGTATTATATCTAGAGGTATGATTATGAATGATTACACGGAGGAGATGTCGACGGAATGGTTATGAATGATCGGGGCAATGAGATTGGGGATAGTTTCGCACACTCCTGAAAAAGAAGGTTTGGGGAAGCATTGTATATGTGTAACGGGATACACGGAGGAGATATCCACGGAATGGTTATGATTGATCGGAGACAATGAGATTGGGGATAGTTTCGCAGTTTCCTGAAAAAGTAGGGTACAACTAGAAAGGCGCTGATATTCAGTTTTTTTATATATACTCTTCAGATTCTTCTCTTCTAGACTATTCAGTTTTTTTATATACTCTGTGACCATAGGTGTATGTTGTGCAGGTTTATTTGCCACAGTAACTGCGTGCAAATTCGAAGAAGAAGCAGCAGCAGATTGATTGCGATGGATAGAGCATTCGAAATGAAAAGAAAGATGTTTGATCTTAGCGAGGAGGAGCTGGCCAAATTGAAGGTTATTTTGCCCCTCCACCATTCTGATCTGCGAGTTGGTGAGAAGCAATGCTGCTCGATTTGCATACAAAAAATCAATGCGCCAGCAAGCACTGTGTGGTCGGTGGTTCGCAGGTTCGACAAACCTCAAACGTACAAACCCTTCATCAGGAGCTGCTCGATGAAGAAAAAGGGGGAAATCAAGATTGGGTGCGTGAGGGAAGTGAAAGTGGTGACGGGATTGCCGGCCGAGAACAGCATTGAACGCCTGGAGATTCTGGACGATGAGAATCGCGTTCTGAGCTTCAGGATCTTGGGAGGAAAGCATCGTCTTCTTCATTATCGGTCAGTGACGTCATTGCATGAATTTGTGAGAGACGGACGCCCTTGGACTCTTGTTGTGGAATCCTATGTTGCCGATGTGCCACAGGGGAACTGTAAACAAGAAACCTGTCTGTTCATTGATACCATTGTTAGAAGGAATTTGCAATCCCTATCCGCATTATTCTCACGACAACACCGCAACGATCACGAGAGAAACTGAGTATTCGAGATTAGTTTTTCCCATTTTTCTGAATCTTGCGGATTCAGTATGTAAATAAAATGTACATGAAGTGTACCATATATTAATTATTCAAGATTTCAAATGTTATCATTTTACCAAACAAATATATCCAATCTTAAAGATGTCTCTAGGTAAAATCATAGTTCAATAGGACAGTTTACAAATACCACGCGTTCAAAATCTATAATTTATGTTTATGCATTAAATAAATTGACACCTCCTCTTTTGGTAACATATCAAATTATCAAAATAGTTAACTAAAGAGTATGCTAATAAAATGAAGGCATCCCCACATGTCTGCCATTAAAACAAAAACCAAAATTTACAATTTCGTTGCTTGGTTGGTTGGTAAAGTGGGGCATTGTTATGCCCCACCAAGGTGAAATTTGGTTTCTTAGGATACTCGACTAGTTGCAACATCTTAGCAAAAGGGTAGTTTCCTTGAGTCGTGTTATATATCTGCTTCATTGTAATGTCAAGTGTTGAAACGTGTTGCTTGAATGCATTGACCGGAAGTGATAAAATGATATGAAATATGTCAAATATAGTCATGACGTGCATTGAATTTTGTGTGAGGAGTCAGTACTAACTAGCTTTTATAGATGCTAAAATTTTTCTCACTTTTTAAATGGATTATACACAAGGACAGAACAGGGAATGATAATTTTGTATTGGGAGAAACATATAAAGATCCTTGGATTTCTGTGGTCCTTGATTTGTTACTAATTATTTCGTAGTCTAGAGTTGTTGTTAAGACTAAAATATCAAGTTCAGCGTGTGCTCATGAGCATCCATCAATTAATTTAAGACAACATTAAAATTTATTTTTTTATTCAAATTTGGCTATAGTTAGATCATCTAACATAACACTTTTTTTCATATATGCTCTTCATCCATATGCGCTACTAACTTACGACGTTTCCTTTGTAGCATTTGGTGCAAATGCTAGTTATTATTATTTTATTTAAAAGTATTTTTATAAATTTTCCATGAGGTCCGCTTCCTCCTTATAGAGAGAGACACATTTTATAAATAACATAAAATATGCACAATGTTTTTCATTATCAAAAATATAATATGGTATGCAATAGTCTTTGTTGTATTATATGGAGTGAGAAAAGTTATTTTGTGCTCAAAAGGAGTATTTGATGAACTTTAAATATAAGTGATTGTAAGTTAATGCTCATCTTCATGACATATGAGTGGCAATACATATAGAATAACAATAATCAATTTATCCAAGTATGATTCAAAATAAATAATTTTTTGTTGTATTATATAGGGGGCAAAAAGCTATTATTGTCTTTAAAAGGAGCATCGATGTACTTTAAACATAGGTAATTGCAAGTGAATGCTCATCTTTCATGACACATGAGTAGAAATCCATATAAAATAACAATAATCAATTTATTCAGAGATATGACTAAAATAATTTTATAACTAATTTGAATATGGTCGAGGAATATGAAAAATAACAAATAAACTATATGTGTGTGTGTGTGTGAAATTTGAGATTTTCTAACAATTGTATATTAATTTTTTTACAAAATATAATATTATATTTTTTTAATGCATCTACTAAGACCATAAGACATATATATAAGAATTTGTGAGAGACAGACGCCCTTGGACTCCTGTTGTGGAATCCTATGATGCAGATGTGCCATAGGGGAACTGTAAACAAGAAACTTGACTGTTCATTGATACCATTTCTAGAAGGAATTTGCAATCCCTATCCACATTATTCTCATGACAACTCCACAACGATCACTAGAGAAACTGCTGGTTTTTCTACTTTTCTGAATTTTTAAGATTCAGTATATTAATAAAATATGAAATTGAAAATTGCGATGAATCTTTTCATCACATGAAGTTTACAATATATATATATATATATATATATATATATATATATATATATATATATATATTATTCATCATCACCTTGAAATTCTCAAAGTAAGTGTTAATGTTAGAAGAGCGTGTGAGGGTTTTAACATAATCAAATAGCTATTTTAAAATCATAAATCTCAATCTAATCTATAAGAGTATAATCTAGTATATAAGAGTAAGAGTAAAGGGAAACATTGAGAAAAACATTGAGAGTGTGGATAGGGAGTCCTAATGTTAGAAGAGGGTTTTAGAGTTTTAACATGATCAAATATTCATTTAAAAATCATAAATCTAAATCTAATCTATAAGAGTATAATGGAGTATAAAAGAGAAACATTGAGAGTGTGAATAGGGGGCACATTAGGAAAAACAAACAATGCGAATGTGGATAGGGGGCACATTAGAAAAAACAAACATTGAGAGTGTGTATAGGGGAACATTAGAAAAAACATGAATAAAATATTATTCATTTTTAGGCTGATAGGCCTTTATTTTGAATCAGTGGACCTCTTGTTTTCGTCTACACTTCTCGTGTCTGTTTGACATCTATGCATAGATATCCGCTTGAAATATGTGCACACTCGTTTTACGCACGAGTTCCAGGAAAATCTGTTTTAGTGTTTCGTGGAGTTTATGGCCTTGAATATGAGCATTATGGTGCACGACTAAGACACTGTCAATGTCAGCGACCACCAATGGCATAATATTTACTGCCAATTCCAAATCGATGATCCCTTCATGCATGCTCTTGATACCCTACTCACAAATCTGGAACAAAACACGGGCTTCGTTGCAAGTCACGACTACAAATTGGGGTTTGCAAATCCCATGTTGTGATTTGAAAAATAAAATTGACTTGCTCAGTGCTCAACACCCGAGGGACCATCTCCAGCCCTCCCTGTCACAATGACCATATCCACGCAATGGCTAAAAAGATCAGTGCAGACAACAATGCACTGGCAGTATCAGAGCCTCATAGTAGATGCATTTCTAAAGATCTTAAAAGTTAAAATGCCTCAGGGTGAGGTCTGCAGTTTGAATCTCTAGGCTGTCTTAGGGCCTTGCTTGAAGGAGGTAGATAAGCAGCACCTCGTAGGGGATGGAGATGAGAAATCTCTACCCGGAGAATGCATTAAGCGTTCCATCATGCTTGTTTTCATGGCCTCAGTAGCAGTCTTTTCCCCTAAAGCTCTGCCTGTTCTTCTTTCATCTCTTCACACCATTTTCTCATCATCCACCAAGCTCTCTGTTTATAAGTTTAGGGTGTTCGAAGAGTTCCAGGAAATTGGGAAAATTTTCAAATCTCAAGAAGCCAATTTCACTTGGCATTAGCTGGAACTGTAATTGGCCTTAACATCTTGGCCCTAAGGTTCGTCAGTGTTTTCACTCTGAGGGACCCAATGATTCGAAAGAAGCCAAGTGTTTCTACTGCTATAGAAGTTTCTCAGGATTTCAAAGCCCAAAGTGAGTCAAAAAGCAATGAACATATTCCAGTAGAGAAAACTCCCTGTTCAGAGAAACAAGACCCTGCTAATGCCTACAGGGAAGCACATTGCAATTTGGCATTCTCTCTGTCTAAGTGCACTGGATTGCCTTGCAGAAACCATCAGCGATATCTAGATTTATTACGACCTTGCCATCGGTGTTGATGGTGGATCCACTAACTGTTCATTACGCTACAAGTAGTGCCCATTCTTAATGGCTACTTCCCACCACACTGATACTTGGCCCTCCACATGTCTGTGAATATCATGGTGAATGAAGGTCTGCCACGCTCATTAAAATCAGTTCGCTCTATTACTATTTCAAACAAACCCATATTACCCAATTTTTGCATCCCCACTCCTTTCATAAAATTGTAGCCATGTCTCATTTGATTCCAGGCCAACATGAGAGATTAGATGCAATGAGCAATGATGAATGCCCTCCTTCAAAATTACGAATTGCAAGAGGAAGTGCTCGAACAAGTGATGTGGGCAACATGACGCTTGCAAAACCATCAGAAAAACATACCTCCTTTCAATATCCTTTAAATAAAGTTCCATATGTGGAATCTGCTAAAAAAAATGGTGCCAAAATTGATGCTTTCCCGAGTCGTCACAATGTTGTTAGGAAAATAACTAGGGTTTTAATAAATAGTTGAATAATTTTCTTAATCCGCTCCATCAAAGGCAAATCAGATCTTGTACCTGAAGTTAGCTTCTTGACATTCAAGAGATTTAACTAACATAGCATAGAAGGGGTGATACCTCCTCTGGTTTCATTGTCATAGTCGAGCACAATTGAGGCAAAACAAAAGGTATGAGGAGTTGCTTTCCAACACTCTTAAATACAGAAGCTAAAGCTATCTTTTATTTAGCTCAAATGATTATAAATTCATCTCCACCAATGAAATGATGTTTGCAACATGTTTGTAAGTTGCTTTCATTTTTATTTGCATTGGTCTTATGGGTATATTATAGAGCCTTGAAGTATTTGTGGGGTAGAAACTTTCCTGAAAATTTAAACTTGAATGACATTTGTAGCATAACCTTACACGAGCTAAATTTAGGAAACAATACTAAAAGCACACAAGATTACACTTCAAATAGATTCAATTCCATCTTAATTTTTTATTTCAATTGTGTTGGGATTGCACATTATGCAAATGAATTCTTTGTAAGTTTCAATCTGAAAAGTAACCAAACAGTTCTACCTCACAAACAATAGGAAGCACTTCCTAACAAGTTGTGGGAATGCATGAATTAGAACATCCTATGCTTATAAGGTTCTGTTGTGGCCACCAACAACCCCCCTCCTTATGAAGTGTTATTACTAATACCAAATAAGTGGGGACCCTTACTAGTTTAAAAAAAAAAAAAATCAATTAGTGTTATATTTCTTTTTAGATGAAACTTACAACATCATGGACTTAGGGAAATACCTTTGGAGAATCTAAGCAACCTAAGTTTCATAATGAAGAAAGTAAATTCACTCATTAAGAGAGATCGCATCACACAAAGAATGATAGGATACCTTCTAAATAAGCCAAAATGATAAAAAACGCGAGAGTGTGACGAGAAACTCCATCACATCACATGCACTAAGAAGCACTCACATTAAAAAACCTTAAAATCACCGATATGTGATATCGCATATCACACATCGCAAAAATCACATGAATTACACATAATGATTATAATGATTAAGCGATCCGTGATCTTGCGATCCTGCGATCCGCGATCTTGCGATCTTGCAATCCTACGATCTTGTGATATTGTGACCAAGCAACCTTGCGATAGAACAACACGATGCAATTGCGGTAATACGATACAACGATTTGCGATATCACAAAGCAAAATCGCAAAACCTTTCCATCACAATTGGTTCTGGCTCATTATTTGAGAAAACGTTTTTAGGCTAAGAACTGGTCATGTGCTTTAATGCGAATTAATGAGTTGTTGCCAGTTGTTAATGAAGTATGGTGTTGTGTTTTTCGAATAACTAGTTCACGTAAGGTGGCGTGTTTTGCATATCTTCGGCATTTAAAGTTTTCTTGTTGTTATTTTTATCATTACTTCCACCTCAATTGTAAACTGCAGGAAGAAAGGACGAAGCATTATACAAGGCAGTATACAGGAAACTATGAGGAGGAAAGAAAATACTCCAATGTCCATTTCGGAAGGCACACCTAATCCACTTAAGGGAGAGAAAAAGCCACATAACTCTTCTGAGGCATCCATCACAGATTTCTCATATCCAGACACGGTTGAATGGGTATTGAATGATGTTGATACCAGAAATGGACAGTTTAATGCTCAGGGTCAAGAGCTCACAGAATCACTATTTTTACAAATTTTCAGCTTTATACCCGATAAGAGAAAAAGGCGCAAGAGGTGAAAAACGCATCAGGGAAGCCCAGATCAAGAAACAGAGGCAGTTTTCGATGCACGATTAGCGCTTAGCACTAATCACGCATCACTAAGAAAACTTGCTTGAAAAGGAAGGCTTCTAATTACTCAGTCACTTGCAAGCCTCGAAAATTGCAAGGAAGTAGTGATAGAAACAAACTGGAAACAGAAAGCTAAAGCAGAAGCAATCTGAGGGTTAACCAAGTTAAAATGGGATTATTACCACGTATACATGGTAAAGCCACATAGTTATTGGATGACTCTCAAGTATATCATCAATTTTGCTGAGAAGATAGTGCCAGCTCTTGCCAATTCTGTTTGCTTAACTCAACCAAAGACTGAAGACAATCAACCGACTCTACTCATGCAAATACTGAATGCTTGCGATGTTAAGGAGAAAATTTAGAAATAGTTAGATATTAGATTTAATTTTAGAAATAGTTTTACTTAGAAAAAGGATGGTCATTTAAACCGAATCCTGAATTTCTGTAAATACGTTATTTAGTTAGTAGTATTTAAACCCTTCTCATGCATTTAGAGAAGGGTCTAGAAATTTATCAAAAACTTGTCCTCAAAACATGAACTTTTGCACCCTCAGAGGAGGTTTTGATGAATGAATGGAACATGATTTGTTTGATATTTGCATTTGATATCTGCTACTGATGTTGCACTTCTGTACTCTTAGTGGATGTTAAATCAAGGAGAGATAAATCAATTTTTGCTTGAAGCTCATGAGTAGGACTAGTTATAAATGGTACTTTTATCTCTTAAGCATTTCTGCTTATGCGTTAAAGTGATATTCAGTTTTCAGTTGTTTATATATTTTAGCGTGGATGCCTGAGTTATCATTTGGCACTTTTGTATGGTGATAGCTATTTATTTATGCTTAGTGTATGAATAGCTCATTTATGCGATAAGTTTTTCACCACTGTTTCGTCTAACTTCTTATACGAAGTAGTTCATCTTTATTGAATTCTTTTCTTATTAATAGTTTTAAATGATCTTTATTACTAGTTATTGGGTTGAAATTATTTTTTAGATCGCAATAGAAGAAAGATCACACCCCCGGGTAGCATAAATTTTGATGTTTTTGTTTATTAGAAATACAAAACATAGCATTAAGATTAGAATTTTAACAGGAATTATTCATTTAGAATAGCAAATACCCATCTTTTCTCACACACACACACACTGAATTGGGAAACTGGTCCCATATCCCCAGTCGAACCCGCTATACCAAATGGATAAGGAGCTTCCAACCAAGGTTCGGACCGGGTGGGTATCCCCCTTGTTGCAAACCCGATTTTCAGGGCCTTCAACAGGTTCCCAGTATTACTATGACCAAATAAAAAAATTGAAAAGAGGAAATTTTGAAATGTTTCAAGCTCGTTCTGTGATATGACAAAATTTTGAACTAGCAAGTTTGATGTTAGTTTTAAATCTTGATCTTCATCCAAAGGAAGGGACTTCATATATCACATTTTCCTATGTGATAAATTGTTGGGGATTTTCCTTCTTTCAATATTGTCCCTTAATATTGGGTATTTGTATCAACGTGTATTATACTTTTATTTTTTTTTTTTTTTTTTTTTTTTTTTTTTACTATAATAGTTTCCTAGCTTGAGTTGGCATAGCTGGAAAAATTACATGTAAATGATGAAAGAGAGCCTAAGACGGGTATCAGAAATGTGATTTGCCTTACTTCTAGCATGCATGACTGCAATTCTTATCCATTTCTAGTTCTAAGAATTTCTTCTTCATTTTTTTCCATGGTAAGTTTGAGTTGGCATAGCTAGGAGAATTGCATGTAAATGAAGAAAAAGAGTTTAGGAAAGGCATTGGACATGCGATTTGCCTTACTTCCAGAATGCATGACTGTAGATCTTATCCATTGCATAGTTCTAAAATATTTTTCATTTTTTTTCCATGGTAAGTTTGTGTGATCAAACATGTTGAAGCTGCAATGATTTTTTTCTATCGTGAACATGCACCAAGCAAATGCTTTCTCTTCTTTACTCCATGTAAGATTGAAAACACAGATTGCTGATACATAGGCCAATTTTTGACTTTTTTCTATCATATGTAAATAATTTTTATCTTTTGCATGATGGTTGCTGCTACTACAATTTTACTATTTATTTTTTGTGTAAGGTTCGCCATTTTATTACCGAAATAGAGCTTTACATGTGATAGTTGTCTGTGCTACTGGTTTACCCAATGGGAAGCCAACCCAGTAGCACATATTGAGAATCTTAAGATTATATATATCTTGCTTCAACAATTTAATAGACAAATAAAAGTTTCCACAATGGACATGGAGTTTCAAGAGTGCAAAAACACAGTTTTACTAATTATTGACAACAACAAATAGCTGATTTAAATAAGGAATCATAGAAAATAATGTATGTAAATGCTACTTTTAATATGTTGAAGCTTTGTTGGGAAATCATGTTCCATGTGAATTTTCTCTCTCTCTCTACACACTTATTTATCTGTAATAGGTATTCAATATGAGCTCTTTCTCAAATAAATACTTAATAAATTGCTACTCAGAAGCCAGCCCTAATATGTGTGCTCTAGTTATGGTGGTCACATTTGGCTATTCTTCACTAGGTTGAAGTTTGAAATGTCTATCCACTTTAGTGTTTTCAGTTGAAACGTGAGCACTAAGGGGAAATCACAGAAGTCTTCACAAAAAAATGATATAACCTTAGCTTAATTGTGAAGGTTTTGTTGTGTTTATGGCTTCCTGAATTATGTGGGCAAAACAACCCATGAAGAGTAGACCATTTAAAACAAGTATTGCCTGTTCTTCTAAGCTACTTGTTAAAGTCACCTAGGACATGCCCCTGTCCCCAACCACATATTTGTGTCTCAGGGGTGAATTGATCCATGGTGGATGGACTGACATGCCTCTATCTTCACTGTTGCTTCATAGAAGCACTACCCCATTGACCTGAATTATAATATTAATAACATATAACTGAAGGTTCCAGAAATACCCTCTATTCATCATGTTGTTCATTCCTAGTAATTGATAATTATCCCTATTAGTTTCACCATTATAACATTTTTGTGTGTGTGTGTATGGCAACATGTTTCTCTCATTTTGTATCAAGATCACTTGTTCTTAATATGGACATGTTTGTGGCAGAGTGAACTCTTATATTATAGCTATCTTGAACTTTCCCGTAAGTTTTTACCTTTTGCCAGGTTTCAACAGCCAATAAGAAATAATGAAGACAAGAAGGTGGGAACGAAATATGCTGGATGATCCTCAGCACAAATCCAATGATAATCCTTGATGAAAATCCCTCACAACCATTGTTTGAGATCTTTGTGTTGGAGAAATAGAGGATGTCTAAAAGTACTTGTGATATAAGACATGCAATTAGGATTGACCCTGTATCGCTCAAAAAATTGGTCAAATAAGTTGCATATTGTGTGAAATTTGTATTTGTTTTATTTGCACATTTGCAGTCATATGATACAATTGTTTTATCTCTGCAAATATGATTGTATGTTCATAAAATCAGAAAACACAAGTGTTATGATGCACACACTTTCATAAACTTTTCTTTTGGTCATTGAACTCCTCACTAGTAATGTTTTGAATATATAATCTTTTTGTAAGGCTTGCTTTAATGTTTTTCACATATTTAAATAGTCTGGAATAATAAGCATTTAAAATTTTAAAGTAGAGATTTGAGCTTCTGTGTCTTGATTTTAGCATGACCTCTCTCTCTCTCTCTCTCTTTATATATAATTAATATATTTTATATTATATATCTTGAACTTTTGTAGTTATGACTCCATACTAAATTTCTGAAGTTTTATCATATTCAATTCGTGACTCTTCTTCAGTACCTACGGGAACCAAGATAAGGGAGCCTCAGAGCACAACACTCGGATTTTTCACTAACTTTATCAAGAATTCTGAGGGGCAAACTCTTCACCATGACATAAAGATTGTGAAATTCTGAGTAACGGGTTGTAAATATGAATAGCATTGGAATTCTTGTGAGTTCCATAACATTACCTCAAAAGATTTTGTGTTCCATAAGGTGTTTCCTAGAGAAAATATTCAATAATTCTATGCATTGTTTCAGAGTGACAGTTTTACATGTAGGAAGTTGGCTTGCAGTTCCTAGTGTTGTTCAAAAATAACAGTCAACAGTTGCATGAATTTTTGGTTGAAATTTGGTGATTTCAGTGGCATTCTAGCGACACATGCGTATTATTTTTATGTACAGAAAAATGAAAGTAACTTTGTTTCTTTCTATTTAATTAGATTTTGTCCTTTTGTATGGGAGAGTGTAAACTATGCATTTCTTTTACAAATTTAACCTCTGCGGGATTTGATGAAAGCATATGACTGCAGAAGATAGCAAAGTCTAGTACAATGCTCTTATCTCTTATATAGAACCATTTTTATTGTGGTTAAGTCAAC
>APFE030449797.1:5466-62400 GCA_000404065.3 Pinus taeda | reverse complement strand
AATTTAGTAAATCAACATTTTACACTGATAAAGGTACTAATGTTAATTCAACATCATTGAGGAGGGTACTATATTCATTGATTAAATCTTATACTCATTATAAGAGATTTGTGGGTCACTAATTCCATGTGTTGTCTTCTTCAAAGTACAAATGTTATTCATGATAAAGTGTAGAGATTCAATACCCCGAAGGTTCATCTTGACTTGAAATTTAAATTTAATGCCTAAAGTATGTACGATCACAAGATTTGGATTATATTATAATGCACAACATTAATTTTTTACAATAACTAGAAGAATTGGATTATAATGCAATCCTAAGTTTAAAGAGGTTATTTTTATTCAGTGTGAATTCATTCAATTGGGTAGGTTATGAACAATGTTTTCCCTTATATTATTATCATTTTGATAAAAGACAGGGATGTGGATTCTTTAGCAGTCCACATCATTATTATTTAATTATTATTTTTAACTATGGTGAAAATGATGAATATTAATATGAAATAATCATTTAATATGAAAAATAAATATGGAATATTAATATAAGGATTGGAGCAAGATAACATGTTTTATTACATCGATCATACCTATAAATTAAATCAGATTCACATGATATGACGTTAAAACCATATATGATATTAGTAAAGTGGAGTATTGTTATATGTATTGAATTATTTACCATATATAACTAATGATAGAAAATTTACACACATAATTTAGGAAATCCTAAACATTAATGTACAATGAAATTCCATATTAGTGTAACAAGATAACTTAAAACCATATAAATGACAATCATATAAATATATTTAAAATAATAATTCTCATCAACATCAAAAATTTGAGAAATTTATTGTGAATTGTATTTTAAACTTTAAAGGAGAAAGAAGAATGCATCATTTAATGATTATTAGGTAATTATATTATAATATGGCTATTTTTTTTTTATCTATATATTTCAATGATAACTCTCTCTGTGAAGAAATGGTGAGCCACTAATGTATCTCACAAAATTATATTTATAACTTATTGTAATCAAGGGAAAGAGGGAGATTCCTCCTCCAAAGAGTAAGTCACTATTTTACTACCCAAATTACACCTACAACTTGTTGTTGGAACAATAGGTTAATCACACCTCTAGATCTTCTAAAGACAATTAATTGACATTTGACTAGAATAGTCAACTAGATAATTGATAGAGTGTTCAACTAGTCAGTCAAGTCGACCATAGTAGTCAACTAATGTACAAGTCGAGGCATAATTCAAAGATTTCAATGCAAGACCTAAGCAATCAAAGTTTACCATGTCTTCTTTACTTCAAGGAAGTTAGTTACACTTTGATACTGTATATAGATGGTCTTCTGATCAATATAGGATTATTATGAAATTCACTTGTGCATGGAAGGTTTTTACTTATTTGTGTTTCCCATTGTATATTGAGTAATGCTCACTAATGCTTCCATTTTGTAATGGTGTCTTTTGACACCACCTCTTCATGGAATATATGGCTTGTTGATCTACTAATCCCTAGTCCTTTAACATGGTATCAATGCTACTGACTTGAGATATGGAATGTTGCCTAAAATTCTTTTAGAGGTTATCACTTGCACACAATGTTGATGAGTTAGATCTCTCTAATAGATTAATTGGGGGTTTTGACTTGTACAATATACTAAGGTTTATATTTTTGTATTAAGATCATGAGTTTCAAGCAAAAACCCATGGTTTTGAATGGGCACAATTATGGTGTGTGGCCATAAGATATGACCCAAAATGTTGTTGAATAGTAATTTTTTTGGGTAGTTTACGAAGGTTATGGTTCGAGATGCCATGGATGATTAGAAAAAGTTTATCATCAATGGAAATAAGGATAAAACTATAGAATATATAATGATTTAATTTCTAGGGAGATTTGTTTTCATACGATTGGTATATGCTATATGAATGAAGTCTAGAGGAAGCTAGAGACCCTATTTGATGAGACAATGGAAGTTAGGGAATGGAAATTAAGAAAGAGTTGATCTATCTTAATCCTCTCTCTTTTGAAAAAAATGAATATTATTGATCTTGCATGAAGGAGATACAATTAAAATTTGGTAAATGGAAAACAAGATTTTTGAAGAAAGATGGCTAACACATAAAATTGATCATGATGAATATGAAGATGCCTTGTGATGTGTTATGTTTGACATTATGTGGTAGTTATGCTTATAGAAAAGAATATGGAGAGCATTATTATTTTGATTATTTATATGTTTTTTTAATTAGGGCATCAGAGAAATTGCTTGATGTAGGGAAACTTGAAATTAAGCAATATGAGCCCATCTTATTAAGGGTAAATGTTGAAAAAACTATAGAGAAAGAGGTCAAGTAGGAAATCAATTACAGTGTTGGATTTCATTGATGGGACTAATAAGAAGAAGCATGATGGTTTGCATCAAATACAAAAGGTAAGAAGAAGACCACCTAATGGTCTTGTGGGAAAATAGGACATTATGGAGAAGGATCCTTGAAAGAAGCCTAGAGACTTTGAAGGTAAAGTAAAAAAGTTTGAAGGAGTTATGTCGACTAACTTGTGGCATGAACTTCTAGAAGCTAGGTTAGATAAATCCATTTTCACTAGTGCTTCTAGTTGAGTACATGGAGCTAGATTTCACTTTTTGGCAAAGTGAGGATTCATATTGGTCAAAAAAAGATGCTCAATTGAGAAATTTTAAGCACTCGATCAAGAAATTTTAAAGTGTTCAATTGAACTATTTAAGCCCTTAAAAATAGCTATATCAAGTGTTTAAACAAGCCCTCAATCAAGCCCTTTTATAACTTGAGTTAGACGCTCGATTGAGAGTCATGGCTTGATCAAGCTATATGGTTTGATTGATAAATCATATTAATGGTAGGCGGTTGGTGGTGGGTTGCCTTTTAATGGCTCGATAGAGCTATATGATCGATTGAGCTTCTAGTTAACGACCTATAAGACTTGATCACAAATTTCTTTAACGCTCAATCAATCAATTTTATTTTTGAATTTAAGTGCTTGATCGATCTCCTGAGGTCCTAAAAGTCACAGTTTCAGCACCCCTTCTACAAATTTGTTTACAACCCCATTTTGTACCATAGCAGATTTAGGGAAAAATTTGTCCTTAAGTGGCAAAGTTGATCATGTTGGATTTGTGAAAGAATCCTCTATCCAATGGAATATGAGTTTGACACTTTCAAATTCATATGATATTTTTCATCTAATTTCTTTTAAACACAAAGCAAATATGTTTTGGACAATTTCAAAGGGGTTGAATAAAAAATCAATAACATAAAATATACGCAATGAATTTAAAAAAAATACCACTATATTCGTTTACAAGTCCTATTCAAAAGGGTACTCTTGGTTTTTCAATTTATTTAAAGAGTTAAAAAAATCTTACGAGAACACATGCATCTCCAAAATGCAATCGAAATATTACTTTGCCAACTTCAAAAAATAATAAAAAAATATAATTTACATAAATTAATAATTATTTAATATGAAAAATTTGTTCCTTTGTAGATCATTATAATATATGTATATATTTTAAAAATTACACATTTTAGACAAGATCTAGTAACAAACCTCTGAATGTGTGCGAAAATTTACAAGGACAAATTGCATTTAATGGAAAATTGAGAGATTAATGACACTAATTTTTTTGCAAAAAATTACATTAGAACAACAACACAATCTCCACATATTTCCTTTCACTCTAAATCAAAATTCACAACGCTTATATGAATTTTGAGGGCTTCAATTCGATAAAAGAGGAAAAATTTAAAATTTCAACGCCACATTTGGCCCAAAAGAGTAACCCATCTTCATGCATTCATCCTTCTTAATCCTTTCACACCCACACTTATCAAATTAAGTGGATAGTGAACTCTAGTTGTACCTATCACATGGATAAATATGTTCCTATCTTTTCTTCATTAAGTAAGGATATAGAAAAATAAATCTTTATGGTAGATGATTATATCTTAATATTTTTATTTTTGGTAAAATTGAATGCTAGAATGGTATGATAATTTATGTGTATCATGTACCTAATTTGAGTGCTAAATTATCTTTTGTACCCCAACTAACCCAAACTCGTAAGAAGGCATATTTTTGGATAGATCAATTTATCATGAAAGATATGAACAATAACTTTGTTGTTGTTGAGGGAATTATTGACCCTAAAGATAGGCTATATAATTTTTGTGAATTTCCTAGAAAAATTAAGGACCTATTTCACTCATAGCCATATTGACAATCAAAGAAAATTTTGGCATGAAAAACTCAGATATCTAAAATTTCAAAGTTTAAAGTTGATAGTGGCACATGACACATTTGCTAGACTAGCCCCTTAGTGTTGTAAGTGACGGATGTGTGCTTGGTAAGCATCACCAAACTACATTTAAAGCATGGAAGGCTTAGAGAGGGGTTAAAACTTGTCCACATTGACCTATGCTCCCTAAGAAAACCATCCCTAACAGATGCAAGGTATGTTTTTACTTCAATTGATGATTTTTCCTAACATACCTAGGTATTTTTCTTGAAGAATAAGGATAATTTATTTGAAAAATTCAAAGAATTTAAGGCATTGTGAGATAACCAATGTAATAAACTTGTGAAATTCTTAAGAACATAAAATGGTGGAAAATATTTGGGCAATTCATTTAAGAGCTACTTGTCAGAGAATGGTATATCTTGGTAAAGTGTTGTACCTTACACACCTTAGCAAGATGGTGTTATTGAATAGAAGAAGAAAACCTTGGTCAAAATGACACAATGGTTGCTTTAAGTCAAATGAATGCCGACTAAGTTTTGGGAAAAGTTTTCTATAGCTCAAATTATATTTTGAACTTGATTATAACCAAAGTTGTATGGATATGACTTATTTTGAGAAATGGAGTGTGAAAAAATTCATCTATTACATACCTCAAAATGTTTGGATGGATAGAATGGGTTCATATTCCTAATGACAAGGGAAAGAAGCTATATGTAAAGAGTCATGCTTGTGTTATAGTGGGTTACCCTAAAGATTGAAAATCCTACAAATTGTTTGATAGAGTTAACAAGAAATTATTTGT
Organism: Pinus taeda; assembly: GCA_000404065.3. NCBI lineage: Eukaryota > Viridiplantae > Streptophyta > Pinopsida > Pinales > Pinaceae > Pinus > Pinus taeda. The sequence goes on along the minus strand of APFE030449797.1, from coordinate 57,303 downwards.
AGGAGAGATGTTGCCTTTAATGAAAACACTTTAGACATTTATCTATTGAATTCATCTTATGGGTTGTTAATCAATGATCCACTACAAATCTTAAAGAATCTTGGATTAAATGATTGCTACAGAAGTCTATCAACTAAATAGTCAACTGATGTACTAGAATTGACTTATAGTTAACATTCCATAATTAAGTTGGCCACAAGTTTTGGAACCTCTTTTCAATCAACCATGGTGAGTTTTGTATAGGAAATCCCTCAAAAATGGATTTTTTTCCTTCCTAGGTGAATGATTAAGGAGAATAAAGTTATATTTATTGATTTAGGAAATATAAATGACCCAAGAAGAAGAATAACTCATAAACAATATGGTGGTAATGATACATGTGTTAGAGGCATTTAATTATGATACATATGTAGACGCACATGGGCTAGACTAAATGGGAGAATGTTATGGCTATTAAGTATATATATATATATATATATATTCTTTTATGTTTTCCTTTTAAACTTATGTTATTGGCCGAAATATTTTGGAAAAAGGGCATCAGGTCAGAAAGGAGCTAGTTAAGAGTTTCCTTATTGTAATTTTCAATTGCATTATGTAGTTTTATTATGTATATATATAATTTCTTGTTGTCCTACCAAATTACCCATCAATTCCAGCATGCATCTATTCCTGTTCATTTTATTGTATCAACTCATCTCAAATTTAAGTTATCTGATCAATCATTTCAATTGATCTAAGATTCTCTTTTCGTGTTGTTTTTATAATTAACCTCCCCAATTGTGATAGAGTTATAAAATGAACCAGTTAGTGTATTAGTATAACTCACAAAATCCTTGCGTCCTCTACATTCATCAGGTATAAGAAATTTCAAAACTATCTAGATTTCTTTTCTATTTTTTAGGGGTCATTGCACTCCTCCTCTAATAATTTTTGATATTCTCAAAATTTACTCTAATCTTACCTACTTTATTTTTATTGAATTCAGATGTATAGATGATATATTTCTGGACATCAACAACACTATTCCAATGTGATTCCATTTTTAATTGGTGTTGGAGAATTACATAGACACTATTATCATGTTACTTTTAACTTAAAGTCTCAATTATATTGCTTGCTTCATCATTTATGAGACTAATTTTCTTCCATAATTTTATCAAAACTAATCTCCATCTCTCTAGTTCTTAAACAAAAAATTTACACAACGATTTTACTATAGTCCTCAACTTCTCGATAACCCTTCCTTTTTTAATTTATTTATTTTGTTTTTGATTATTTAAATAAAAGAGAACTTATAGACCATGTTCCATGCCTCAGGTCTTGTCACACTCTTTTGTTGCTTGCTTGGGGGAATTTCCCTTCCTTTTAGTCACCCATACCAAAGTTTCAATTACTAAAAAATCGTTTTTCCTATGATTTCTTTTACTCTAAGGAGTTAGAAGGATTCCTTCTCGAAAATCTGACAACTATAAAATTCCATAGTATCTCACTACACACCAGAACCCTTACAAATTTTAAAGAATTATCAAATGGTATCAATTTAAATACATTCCTCCAAACTAAAGACGTATTCCAACGGATTATTATTGCATCAAACTTATTTATACCTGAGTTTTATTTTTTTCGTCCAAGGAAAAAATCAAACTTTCTATTAAGGCAATAAAAAGTTACATTTGTAGATGCATTTAAGCATTTGATGTATTGTATGTCGAATAGGTATACATAGAGTAGTTCCTCTGGGATGAAAGTAAAAACTTGTACTATCCAAACCCAATAAAGCAAAAAAGAGTTGATGATTATTCTTGGGCCTCCTCTTTTTTGAGGAAAACAACCCAAACAGGAACAAGAAATTTATACAAAATTATACAAACAAAGTTTTTAAGCAGTTTTACCCCCTATGTATACATGGAAGAGTCCAAACAAAAACAAAAAAGAAATTGAAACTTGTTTAGAGCAGTAACAACATTTTTATCATGGGAGAAAAGGATGTTGTTTTGACACACAGATCATATCCTTGTCAGTTTCTGTTATGCGCCAGATGCCCATAGATTGTTGTAGACCATCCTTAGATAGGATGTATGCATATGAGTTCCATTCCCTGTAAATATGACAGACAATGATAAAGTGAAAATGATGTCTTAAAAGTACAAATTCTTCTAATAATGGAATCAACATGTAGCTTTGACATCTGTGCTCTCCATTAAACCATTTTAGAACATTCTGTGAGTCTCCAAAAATTTGGACCGATCCCATCCCCATATGAATAAGGCAACAAAGTAACAGTTTTAAGGATTGAAGTTAAGTGTAATTATTTGATCTTGAGCCAAGGCCCACCAATGCTTTTAAGTTTTATCTTATTGTTGATGTGAATGACCTAACCTACCCCACAGATGTTCTATGGATTAGACGCACCATCAAAATAAGCCCACAGCATGTCTCCCCTAATATGTTCTTCTCTTAATTTCCTAATACTATTTACACTATTTGGCAATGGGATAAGGCCATAAATTGAGGCACATTCTACAACTATGGGTACTTGAGAGGGAGCCAAATCCTTGAAAATATTCCTATTCCAAGCCAACCAGATACCCCAAGAGATTATTAAAGGAAGATTTTTCATATTTTCCTCCTAGGTCTCATCCCACCATATTTTCGAGGCTTCACCAATGTTTTCTCCATCCTAGACCTAATTCTTTCCCAATAATAGTTGAATTAAGGGGGTCTGACCTAGGTTCAGATTTGTTCGTGCCAACCAACAAAACCCTAACTATTGGCCCTTTCGGCAAAAACCTGCATAGCACATGCTGTAGTCTCACTCGAAGTAGTATTAGGGTATGCTAGAACCAGGTTTCTGCATCTAGAGATAGTGTGATAAGAGGACTTAAGCTCTTATGGCTCAGATTTTCCTTCACACAGATCTTTGTCTTTCTATGGCCTGATAATGTAACCTAAGTAAAACGACTTCTAAACCTTCATGAAGGCTTCTGATTAGTCTTTATAGACCTTAAGGAAGCAGCCTATCTACTTTCGCGCACTAATCAAAAACCCTAGAATTGCCTTTGCGCAGATCTATCCAGTTCATAAGAAATTATAACATAATTAGCCCTTAACTTCACGAACCCAAATAAATTTTTATTTTTTATTTTTTTTATAGGTGGTTCACGGGTGGCTGCTACATCCATGGAAAATCTGGGCAGATCAACCCCGAAGGGAATCTTTTAAGCCCTTCAACTGACTAACATGGCCTAACCCCAAGAGCGTCGAGGAGAATTGACACTGTGACCTCTCGATTAGCAAGGTGCTTTAACAATGGGAACTCAACCAGTTGAGCTAACCCTTGGGGCTTCGTGAACCCAGATAATTACTTAAGACATGCATAAATATAATAGATTCATTAGATTCATGAAACATTTATACATTTGTCAAAAGGAAACATACTATAGAGCGACATATCATAACATAAAAATAATTGAAAATAATGCTCAGATGCAAATTATTTCTTCAGAATTAGTCTTTATTAAGCTTCAACGTTCAAATTACAGACTCCTTTACCCTGCGCACTCAGCTGCAGGGGTCCGCGCACTTAGCTGCAGCCTTACCAAGGCCTCCTATGCACTCAGTTGTAGAAGCCTTCCCCTTTCGCCTAAGTACAGGAAGTAGAGCCTTCCTGCCTTAGCACTTTCCCAAAACAATCTCTATCTAGACTTACTTATCCTTTGCTACCTCTTTGACTCGCTATGACTCAACTACATATAGCTTTCTTCAATACAATACCATGGTCTGTGGACCATGGGTGAGCCTCAAAACCAACCTATTTACTTATCCAAACAAGAGGTTGAGACCCCTTTGACTCCTATCTACCTGCGTGCTCTGCATCCACATTTCACAGAGACTTTACATCTTTTACAAAACTTTTACAAAATTTGGGTTAACTAACCCCAAAACTGACCCTAGGGACCCTATCTCAAGTGGCCCCCAACACAAATGTTGTGACTCGCCCTCGAGTCACTCAACTAGCACCTTGATCTTGCTGTGGAGACCACTTGGCTCGACCTGTAATGCTGCAACTTCAGCAACGCTCTGCGCCATGGCCTGCTGCACTTCTTCTACCAACTTCTCTATTGTCGGGCCTTCCACTACTAGGCGCATTGTCCTCTATGTTTGTTGCAACACCTTTTTCTTTTCCTGAAGTGAACATCTGCTCATTATTCACCTTGAAATCACTTATGATGGTGAGGGCACACTGCTCTCTGATCCTTACCTCATCTGAAATCCCCTGATGCAACACATGGAGGGTCTAAAGCAGCAATGTGGTTAAGTTGACTCCCATGTCTTTCATTGTACCTAGCACAATGTGGTCCTCCTCTGACTCCATGTGAACAAACCCTTTTGGTAAAGTTATCACTCTGAGGTGTAGATTCCATACCAATTCTGCTACTCTTCCGCTTCCTTGCTCTAGGCTCGCTTGCACCCCACTCGCTTGCCCAACGCTCGCTTAAATCCTACTAGTCTAGATCTGCAACTCATGTAGATCCTTTTGGACGCTCCCCAACATCTGAACATACTGTTGCTCAAACTGCTGCAACAACTTTGTTATGGTATCGTGGACCTTATCACTGATATCGTCGAGATCCCCTTTTATAAGGACCATTAGGTCAATGCGCATCTACTTATCTGACTTATGCTTTTTGTGTTCCCCAACAGTCTGCTCCTTTCTGTACCTCTTCAAGGTGAAGGGAGTGCTATGATACTCTCCACCGCCTCCTTCATGTTTGGAAAGTTCTTGTTCATCTGTGTGTTGCGAAGCCGGTTCTTTGACTTCTTCTGTGTCTGGGCATTATTTCTCAGTCTGTTCTTTCGTAGCGTGCTCTTTCTCTGTAGCTACCTTAGCAACAAATTCCTTCTTCTTCTACTCAACCAGAGCTCGCGCAACCTTCTGAGCTACTTCCTTATGCTTCTGTGCAGCAGACACCTTTGCTTGTACCTACACCAAGCTTCTTGGGTTCACGCCACTCTGTTGGACAACTCCCCATGATCTATTGTATTAGAGTCGGTCTTTGCAACCTTCCTCTAGTGATCAAACATGCTCTTACAAAGTGATTTTAGAGTGTCCAAGTCAAATTTTGTCATTTCAGTGAGTCTTGAAGTAAAATTTGGTCACTAGGTATTAGGTCTACGGTTGTTTTCACTCCTTCCAAAGTCTTCCAAGTATTGGTTCATGTCACCATTCAGCTTAGTGTACCATCATTCAAAGAGTTTTCATCATCATTTTAGGCTCCAATGGGTCATTTTACACCTTGTTCATGCTTCAGTTGTACTTGGGTAAGCCTCATCTCCCTCTCCTAGGGTTTTGAATGTAATTTTTATTGGACGGTCAAATCATCAAAAAAACTTGTATCTTGATGCTCATACACCTTCCCCTATCCTTAATGTACATTCTTAAGCACTTCCCATCACCGATACCCCTCAAATTCATCATTTTCCCACAAACCCTAGCTTGTTGCTACAATTTCACAATTTTCTAGGCTAGGCCTGTGTTTTGACCTTTTGGACCCCTTCCCCTCACTCAATCTTTTAAATTACACTTTCCCCTGATTCCTAACATCCCTCCCTACTTCCTAAAATTTTCTCAAGAATTTAGAAGCCCCTTATCCCCTTCGTTTCCCTTCATTTCCACAAATCCCCTGTTCCACACATCGGGATAGGTTAATGGTGTTTCTGACTAAGAAAAGATGAATTTGACAAAATTGAGAGACGTTTTTGTCCATCATTGACCCAAGAAGGAAAAACTATTTCAGTTTTTGCATAGGTTTCATGTTTTGGGAGAAATGTCAAAAACATCATTGGCCTCAGGAGGATTGATTTACTTCTGGAGTGACCTTGGGAAAATAATTATTTCACCTAGTTGGGATGTTCAAATGACTTTCTTGATTATTTAAATGATATCTAGACAGAGATATCTTTCCAATGTGATATCATGAGCTCAATTTGGAGTTGAGGAAGACATTCAAAAGTTGACTGCAACAACACTCTGCATTCAGGCAATCTCATTTTGCACATTTTGACCAGTATTGGGAGATTTGATGTTTGATAGGGAAAATGAGCTCGAAAGTGAAAAATTAAAGATTTTTTGGAAAGTAGGCTCGACAAGATTTCGAACGAGCTATCACGTGCCTAATTTCAACATCAGGAAGGCAGTCAAAACTTGCCTTGAAGTTGGCGCTTCACATAGGAGTAGTGGCATTGTGCATCAGAGGGTTGGCGCTGCGCATCAGACAATTTTCGCCAGTGTTAAATTACGCAGGCACTGCGCATCAGGCAGGCGCTATGCGTTGGGCTCAGTGCACTGCGCATTGGCTAGGGAGTTTCCAAAAACACTCAAATCTATCCCAAACTCTCCCAAATGCTGCATTTCACTCCTACATGTAAGTTTTCATCGATCTTGAGTTGAAATTAGTCTTCTTCATGTTTTGTTCATGATTTTTGCTTCTTAAAACCAAAACCCTAGCTTGCCTTCATACTTTTCACTTCATTGCAAAATTTTCACCTCATTACAAAACCAACATCCCTTTTCTCTTTTCCCAAACTTCTTTGCCTTAAAACTACCCATTGATTCCATTTTCCCTTTCCTTTCTCCCCTAAGAAATTAATCCCCTTTATTAAACCCTAAGTCCCTTATAAGTCAAAACCCTAATTTCCTAAATCTTTCCCTTCATTCCCCTACTCCACTTCATTACTGTTGTTCCATTTGCAAAATCTCTTCATACACATCTTCTTTGTCCTCACCCATTGTCATTGTTCACTATACCATCATCACATTACATCGTTAACACAAGCATCATGGAAAGAAAGCAGTGAGTATGATTTGAAGAAGACACTCCTAGTGATAGCTCAAGGGAAAGAAATGTGTAGTCCAGGAAGCCTCACAAAGGTGGAAAAATCATTAGGGAGGAAACTATTAGCATGAGTGAACTCCTTGCTTGCCCTTTAGCCACCACATGTTTCAGATATCAATCTTGTTTTGAGTTTTGTGAAATGGTTGAGAGAGTCAAATTTCACCATGAGTTAGCAAGGCAGTTTGTGATAAACATGGATAATAATATGGTACATATCGTTGGGATAAACTTCACTCTTTCACCCACTATCATTGCAAAGGCCATAGGAATTCCGGATGTAGGGGAAAAATGGAACAAAATGCAAAAAGAAGGATGAAAAGCTCAACATTTTGGATGATGTCACTTTAGCCCAACAAAGTAACCCATGATGTAGCTTTGAGCCAAAATTGGGCAAATTTTGAGACAATTTTGTCATTTTCCAAATTTAAAAATAGAAACACAGGAAATTCTGGCCGGTGGTGCTGTGCCTTGAAATGGTGTGTCCTCTTGAGAAATGGCTTGTATATTTGGATTCAGCATCAAAAAATAAGCAAACCCAAAAATTTTCATCAATTTTAGAGGAGATCTTGGCCACCAAAAGGGCAAAAAACACTCAAAAAGTGCCCTCTCTGCCACTTTTTCGACACACAGGAACCAATCTTGGGAGGATCCACTTTTGAGGGGAAAATGACCTCAAAATCATAAAATTCAAAGTTTTCTAGAAACTAGATAGGTAAAGCTTTCCAACAAGCTATCTTGGGCCTGATTTGGTGAAGTGGAAGGCCTCCCAACGTAGCCTTGAAGTGGCGCTGCACATCAGGCTCAGGGCATTGTGCATCAGGCAAAGTTTTGCCAATTTTGCCTAAAAAACTCAGAATTTCGCCCAGTTTGACTATCAGTTGAATTTTTCTATTCTCCTTGGTAAATTTGTGATGGTAAATGATGTAATATGATGTAAATTTGATGAAAAATGACTTGAGGGGGTAGATACATCAGTTAGAGGTGGTTTGAGGTTTAATGAATCAGTTTCCATAGTTTTAGAGACAAGCTGTTACACTTCCTATTTTCTAGTTCCTAGTTTAGATGTTGTTGAAACAGCTCCTTAACTCATGGATTCGACCCCTGATGGCTAGCATAGGTGGTTTGATGCCTATATTATGTACTTTCTTATTCATTTGTAAAGGTTGGACTCTTGTGGATGCTTTGAGCTTCATTGTAAATCACTTTTGTAGTTTGGCAAGGAAATGAACCAAGGTTTTGCAAAATTTTGTGGGATTCTTGTGGTAATGTGTCTTGGCATTGTTTCTTCCTTTGTTATTTAGTTTCTTTTATGTGTATATGTGCCAGAATCTACTTCTTTCTTCATAACTAAATGAATCAAGATAAATAGGTGGAATCCATTGATATTCAGTGCTCTGCCTTGAGGATACATTTAGTTTTTAATGTTTTTTGTTGTTTGAAGAGGACTCATGAACTTTGCATGCCCTCTCCAACTCTTCACTGGTCTTAGAATTACCATCACACCTAGTTCAAGGTGCCAAAACACTTACCTACCTCGCCCCACAGAACCTTCTGCAAATCTGAGTTGATTTCCCAGACCCAAAGCTGCCTTTTTCATTTGATCTAGCAACCAACCATCAAAATCAAACAAAATCTTCAAACCTAATATACCTAGCCTAAAATCAACATTTATTTTCAGTCATCTCAAGCCCTAGTTTCCATATTCTAATTGAGATTGACAAGGAGAGAGCCCTAGCCCTACCAGGTTAAGCATGGTTTGATGTTACCCTAGACCTACCTTTCTTTAGCCTGAGGTAGATATAGGCACTAACATCTTGCATGTCCATCTCAGATACCAAATATGGCAGCTTGTGCCATAGGTGCTTTGGGTCCTTTCATGCCCTAATTGAAACATTGTGGAAATCAACCATGAACTCCATGAAGGCCATCAATTTCTCGAAAAAGGTTGGGGACAACCTTGGCCTCTGACTGATAACCATTTGAAGGTCCATCTCCATCAAGATCCAGAAAATTTTCGACTCCTTGATCCTTTTCGGATCTTTTGTGGCCCATAGCGAAGCGAACTTCGCTTCTTCTGGTAAATCTTTCACCTGCGGAGGAAACTGGCTGTCCTACGACAAATTCCATGCTACTAATACAATTGACAATAAATGCCACACATAATGGAACAACTTGCTCTCTTCCTAAGCTTCACGATAGTTCATGAGGAAATGCTTACACATATACTTTGCCCAGTTGTATTGAACTCCCTTCGTGCACTTGGCAGTTAATGATACCACTGGCGTCGGAACTTTGTCCATGCAACATTTCCTCATGATTTTCCTTACAATAATATGGGAGGTGAACTGCACTACCTGGTCTGGAATGGAGTGGATATAATATCCGCACGACTTGTTAACTAAACCATATTCTGCCTTCATCTTATCCGCTAATTCTTTCTCTCCACTTTTCCCTCCAAAATCCTTGGCAGGGTCCGCCCCTTTGTAGGGCAGCTTTGTGATCTGATGAATTAACATGTCTGTGATCGGGATGGGCTCCCCAGGCCATAGACACCCATCGTGCACAAATGCAAGGAGCTGGCACACACACACCATGTTGATGGTAGATCTATGAAAATGCGGTAAGCAGAAACTGTGTAACAACCCCACTTGCTCAACACCTCTGACCCACTTCATGGCTTCCAGCCACGTAATCCCAGTCTCTTTGTAGTAAATTTTTGTCATATACTTGTGAGTCTCCAAATGTGGGAACCTTTCATGGTCCGTGAGATCCCAATATTCCATTTTTAGTACGAGAATGCGTGCTAATGGTGTACCTTCAAATTCCACCTGTTTAGGCAACTGGCGTGTCAAAACCATAAATTTCCCAGAATTGGGGTCTTTGGTAACCTTGGTTTTTCCCTTCCGCAGAGGGATATACATGAGGAGCTATGAGATAGGCTTGACCTTTTCGACATCCAATTCCTTTGTGTCTTGCAATTCCTCCTCCTCCAATTCGATGACTTTCTTCGGCTGTTTATCTTTTTTCTCCCTCAGTCGTACCTCCAGGTTCTTCCTTGGTGACTAGCTCACTGGCATCGACTTCTTGTATTTCTCTTTGGTAGAATATTTCTTCAACCTAAGCGACCTCGGAACAGTAGGGACAGGGGTTGTATCTTCCATACTTGAGGTCTCAGGGCCTAGTGCATCAGAAACATCAGCTTCAGAACTTACAGATTCTATGGGGTTTGTGGCAGTCATTCGTTATAAGAACAGCTCACGGGCTGTTGTGGAAAAATTTGCGAACGAGGGTCTCAACACAAGTTCTTCCCAGTCTTCGTTCTTCATACAGTGACAACAAGAGGGCTCAGACACCATTTGTAGAATGAAAAGTGTTCTTCGTTGGACTAACATGGTCAATGTATAGGAGCATTAGAATTCAAATCCAATTGTTCCCCCCAATTTTGGATCATGAATGCATTTTTGGTGAAAGATATCCAAATATTTTTACCATAAATGGCGCCTACCCACTCCTCTTAACTGAATTTTGGCCATCGCATCATGAACAGTAACTCCAACGGCTACTTTTGGACCCCTCTTCATGACACCCATCTCCATGGTGCATCTCATCCAGTGCAACTTCACCTGTCATCTATCACGTAGCCTCCCTACCATGTTCTTCACTTATTTAGGCATCATAGTTTATAGTCCTGTAATTCTCTACAGCTACCTGGATTACTAATACTATCATGCTTCCATATAGTCATTGCGCAGGGGCATGATCCCCTGTGTACAACTTCATCCTACTTCCATTTACTTTTCTAGGGAATGGTTCCCCATTCAACTTCATAAGCTAAACTGTGCCACCATCCAATATCTCCTTAATAACATATGGCCCCAACCAGTGCATTTGAAACTTTCTTGGAAATTTCATGAACTTGCTGTCATATAAAAACACTAAATCATCTATCTTGAATGTGCAGAGCTTAATATTCCGATCATGCCATACCTTCTCGCATTGCTTTTGCACTTGCTGGTGAAATCCTGCAAGGAAGTGGTCTTCTTCTAACTCCATGATCTGCATGAGCTATTCCTCCAATGTCTCGCGATCTGTCATCTCTGTTAATGCTACAATACATAAACTTGGGACAATATACTCCATAGGCATTATTGCTTCAAGTCCATATAATAATCTAAACGACGTTTGACCTGTCAACTTCATGTAGGTCGTCCTATAATCCCACAAAATAGTAGGTAGACGCATGTCCCAGTCATTCCTCTGTGCATTGTAGACTTTCGTCAATGCATTCTCCAAAATCTTGTTAAATGCTTCCACCATTCCATTTTCCAATGGGTGATAGTGCGTGCTCTTCTGATGATACACCTGGAATTCTTCATGCATCGTGCTAATTGTTTCATTCAAGAAATGTGTACCCCTATTGCTCATAAATATCTTAGGGCATCCAAACCTTGTTAAGACATATTCAAATAAAAACTTCAGAGCAGTGGCAGTTGTACAATCCTTCATTGGCTTCGCTTTCGCCCACCTGGTTAAATACTCAGTTGCAGTAATGATATACCATGTGCCTGTCGTCTTTCTTGGTGGTTGGATTGGGCCTATAAATTCAATAGCCCATTTATCAAATACCTGCAATGAAACTTGAGGATTTAAGGGCAATTCATCCCTTTGCGAAGGCTTCCTAGTCCTTTGGAAAGAATCACACACCTTGCAGTATGCCTTATAATCCTTGTGTAATGTCAGCCACCATAATCCAACACACAAAATCTTCTATGCAGTCGCTTTCCATGCATAGTGACCTCCTTCCACTCCTCCATGGGATTCAGCTAGGATACTAGCGTGTTCAAACTCCAAAACATAACTTCGTAGTATCTCATTCGTTCCCATATTATACAAAATATGCGTAATCACCAAAAAATATGCAGCAAACTACTAACTCCTTCTTCTATTGAGTGGAATAACCTTCTGGAGCTATTTCCGTTGTTAAAAAATAAATGATGTCGACAAAATGATCGTCTATGATGCACATCGCAAAGAGCTGCACATCTAGTAGTCCTTCAAACTACTTTTTTCCTCATCTGTTTCAATCCTAGACAAATGGTTTGGACCTGCATTCAACCTTCCAGGCTTCACAATTACTTCAAAGTCATATTCCTGAAACAATAGTAATCATCGACATATCTTCCCCCTCAACATAGGCTTATAGACCAGGTACTTCAATGCAAAGTGATTTGTATACATTTTAAAGTGTCCACCAACAAATAATGCATGAACTTCTGCAACGCGTAGACCATCACCAGCCCTTTGCGCTATGTAGTGGAGTAATTCTTCTCAAATTTGGATAACTTTTTGATCATGAAGGCTATCAGATGATCAATCTCTTCTTCACACGTCTGTGTTAATACTACTCCTAGTGCAATACAAAATGCATCAACATGCACATGGAACTCCTTCTTCCAGTCTGGAAACACCAAAATAGGCGTTGTCACCATATTTTCCTTCAAGACATCCAAACTGCACTGTCAGTCTTCATCCTAGCAAAACATCGCATCTTTCTTTAATCGTTCCTCCATCGGTGCTGTTATTTGAGTATATGCTTTGATAAACTTCTTGTAATACCCAGTGTGCCCCAATGTCACACACAGTTGTTTCACATTCCTAGGAGCTTCCAAGTTTACAATTACAGTGATCTTCACAGGGTCCACCATCAATCCCTGCTTACATACAATATGGCCGAGAAAAATCCTGAAGGAAACATAGAATATACACTTCTTCAAGTTCAGTGCGATCTGATACCTTCAACATGTATCCAACATGAGGCACAGACTCGCAACATGGCGCTTCACCAAGACAAACACAGTCCAATCATCAAAATACACCTCTAGGAATTTATGAATAAACTCCTTGAATGTCGCAATCACAACCTGGGAAAATATTGCAAGCGCGTTCTTCAATCCGAATGACATAACTGTATATTAGAAGCACCCCCACTCAACCGTGAAGGTTGTTTTGCTTCAATCTTCCAGCGCGATCTTTATTTGATAATATCTCGAAAAAACATCAGTAAATGAATACACCTCTTGTCCGCCAACATTCTATAATACTTCGTTAGTAAACGGTGTTGGAAACGGATCATGCACACAGGCATCATTCAACTTCCGCAGATCTACGCATATGCAGATTTCGCCTTTCTGTTTCTTTTCTTAGACCACGATTGGGGTTACCCAATATAATTCTTCTACAGGCTCAATAATATGACATCTAACATCTTATCTAGTTCCTGGTGTACCTTCTCTTTATATTTTGGATTCAGTCGATAAGGCTGCTACTTAACAGGCTTCACAGCCGGCTTCAACGTGATCTTCATAATACCTAAATCCCCAATGATCCCTTTCAAATCTAAAAGCTTCATTGGGAACAAATCCTAGTACTCGCGTAGAAGCTCAACTACCTTATCAACCGTATCTTCATCCTAATAGTCTCCTATCTTTGCGAACTTTGGCTCTGCTTCAGAGCCAATGTTTACTTCTTGAGTTTTCAAAGGTTCTAAGACATCTAGGTTCACCACCTTCGGTGCTTCAACTTCACATTGTCCTTCTATTTCTGGAATGGTAATATTCCATGGATCATCCTCTTCTTCTTCAGTAGTCACATTATAACATTCTAGCGAATGACATAACTGTGTACTCCAATTTGGCTGAGTCCATTCGACTGCCTCCTTTGGTGTTCTAAATATAGCTTCTTTTATTTCTTGTAGCGCCTCATCAATTCTCTCAAAACCATCCTCAAAGCTTAAAGTTAATAAAAAAACTTTCCCTTATGATGTCCCACTCAGCTATTCCATGGCAAAGTTCCATCTCCAGATACCAGTTCATTGGGATTGTATCTAACATATGACAAAAAATATGCACCCATTCTAGTTTTGGTCCTGTTCCTGTTACAGATCCATTTGGGCACATCAATCCCATCATCCAGATCAATGTTTTAGGGCTCATCAAACCCTAATTGCAGTTGCTACATGCTCTAAACAAGTCATCCCTTTGAATGCCTCCTTCCCAGATAGTTTCATGACTTGAAGACATCCAGAAATAACCTCTATAGGGACCAACGTAGGTAAGCCCTTGTAAAGGTGCGCTGTAAAGCAGTTGAGTCCACTGCCAGGGTGCTCTACAGAGCACTTAGGCTTCCTTTCACCTGCGCTGGGTGATTTTGAGTGAAATTCACATAGGGTTTGGGGAATATTCTTATCTTTTGGAGTCATCTAGAAGGTTCCCTCACTTATCAACTCCTATGACCTTGAAAATGGATGAGGAATGAGTTAAGGTGCATCCTATGCTCTCATCCCTTCCTCGATGGAACTAATTCTAAGTATGGAAGGCCATTCAATGCCACCATTTATGACAAAACCTCCTTCATCTTCCTATAAATTGACCACTCATCTAAGTGATCAGGGGCCGGATTATGTTGAATTGTAAGGAGATAATATTGCTATGAGATTTGGCTTTGAAGCAAGTATTGTAATGCTACAAGTTTGTCATGCTTTTGATGTGATGTGGATCGGATCCAAGCTAGAGGAATGGCTATGAATTAGACACCAATGGTTGTAATTCCTTCTTCTATCTAATAAAGTGTTTGAACCTTTCTCCCATATGTTTGTATTGTTTCATAATGCTTATATATGTGAATTGTATCTGATTCCTTTCACTTATATTCAATAGATCATGTGCTTTGATCGATTCTTTGTTTTCTGTTGTGTTTGAGCGACAGGATCGATACAAGGGAGATGAGAGGAAAACGGAACTACAAGTAGGTCTTCTCATCTTCTCATCTTATCTATTGCTTATAGGAAAAGTCTAAAACACTTTAAACTATTGTTCTAGATAGAAGTACTTATCTAGGGAATTAGTATTTATCCGTAGATACCAAATTCTCCAAAAAAAATTGGCAACCATGCTGGCGAAGATCCTCTTTTATAATAGCTTATCCACCTCCTAAAACATCCTTGTAGACCCTACTTGTGTTTGTTGATTGTATTTTAGCTCTTTTGCATTGAATTTTGGTCAAAAATTGAGGTTAAATGACTCTTGAGTGGCCTCTTAGGAATCAGCGTAGGCTTGGTTAGGGGAAAATGCTCTGCAGAGCACCCTTGAGTGAGAGACAGTGATCTGCAATGCAGTTAGGTCCTCTTTGACCTGCGCTAATCCACCTTAGGTAAAATTCCCACCTTTGGATTGAGTTTTTGCCACATTTCTTCTATATTGATTGCTTGTTGATTGATCAATGAATGTCATGTCTTGGAAAGCATATTTTTATCTCCTTGTCTAGCCCTACTTTGACTTGATTGATTAATGTTTCTTAAATTTTTTCTCTGTCATTAACAGTCTATAGTCAAAGTTAGAATATAGTTGATTAATCTTTGTTCGAAAGGAAGTGTCGTAAAGTCTTCTTTTCCTTCAAAACAGAACTGTCGTCAAAGTCTTTGTTCTTATTAAAGATTGATTGATTGTATGTGCATATTTCCTTTTGTTCATATTCACATTAAGGAAATTGAAAATAAAAACTTGCATCATTCATAGTGTAGTTTGTGAATGCTTGAAAGGAATAGCTAGGGAAATTGCATTAGATGTGCTCTTTGCTCTTTGTCAAAGATCTGATTTCGCTATCCCTAGTAGCTAAGGTTTTCATTGTTCAATTAAATGAAAATAAAGCTTATCATATTAATTTCATTTTAGGAATTGCAAACATACATCATGTGGTGAACCGTGAAAGGAAAATTCTAAAGAAGATCAACTTAAAATTTATCTAAATTTACCTAATGGAGCATTGTCACATAACAAAAAACATTTAGTGGTTCTAGGCTAAAGACGCGTTTTGGCACCGTAAAACAAAGCCGTTGTCAATAACTTCTCTGCAATATATCCTGAGTGTGATATCTCATTCCACGTATGTGAGTATATCATAGATCGTCCATGTACCTTCGGGTATATAGGGTGGTGTTACAGTATGTAAAGTATGTGGGAATGCTCTCACTGTGCGGTTTTGCATTAGACAACACTTATACGGATTGGGAGTCCACGTACTTTCAGGTATATATGGGAGGAAAACACTAGGTTTCTATCCATCCTTAGGTAATTGAGTCAGCCACCTTGTACATTGTGATACACCGAACACAACATTCGGGGAGATTTCCTGCCTGTACTTCTTGGTTCGCCAGGAGGTATTCTACAATTCACAGTTGCTTGGTAAACCTTTTGCCTAGATTATCCCTTTTTTGTTTTTTTTTATGTTACTTTGATTAAAATAAAATTAATTGACCATGGATAACATCCTCCAAGCTCACTCCTTAGTTGATCTTAGGTTGAAACATATGGCGACAAATCCAAAGTCCACTGATCAAGGAATTCCTTTTGATGGGAATCTTAGTTCTTTTCCTCCTTTCGAAAATATTGGTGCTCCTTATATGGCTACATTGCCCATTCCAGGACTTACCATTGGCTTGCTAGTATGGTTATTTTCAACCTCCTTGGTTCAAAATGTCGTGATTTCTCCGTAATTGAGTACACCTCCAACTGGACAAAATCAACCTCCAGTTAATCCCAAAGTTGATCCTTTGCCTTCTTCCTCAGTTGTTTCTTCGTCCCCTTCTTCCTATTTCCCTCATGAAAGTATTGGTACTAGTAAGTGGCTAAGAAGAAGAAGAAAGGGAAGAAGAAGAAGAAGAAGAAGCAAATTCAGGAGAGGGCCAACCAAGCAACCATTGCTTTGAATGCAACATTTGATGAGAAACTATCTGTCAAGCCTCACAAAGTTTGATATCCATGAAAACTTTGTGCGGGAGACCATCTTCTTTGAAATTGTCTTGATATTCCTAAGATCTTAGAAGAATGGTCTTCTCGTTCACATCATCTTGTTTCATCAACTTTTGGAGATCATGTTGGTGACACACCATCAACTAGTGGTAGTAAAGGTCATGGAAAGAAGGGTAAAGTTAAGTGTCCCTGTAGGTTATGTGAATGTAATCACCCCATTCACCTTTGTCCCTATCTGAATGAAGCTTAAACAGTGTTCAATAACCATCCTACTTCACTGCAGCGACTTCCATCTGGTTACAGGAAACTCTCCCTAAATCCTTCACTAGTTGATGAATTATCTAACCAAAATCAACCATCGGTCAAACCCACTCTCTCTGAAAGTGAATGCTATTAGTCTATACCTGACCCAAATCAATAGGTCGAGGTAAAAGTTGACCTGATTTCACCTTATGTTAATCATACCTTTCTCGAAGAGAGTGAATATGATACCACTCAGGTTCTTTTGTTTCTTCAGATTCCAATGAGCTTGGGGGCAGTCCTCCTGTTCCATCAAGACAGGAGGAAAATTCTCTCATTCTCGTAACTCAAGGGGTTAATTCTTCCATTTCTACGGTACCCCCTCCAAGTAGTCTAGTCACTTCCTTTGATTGGAATCGACTGGCATGATTCCATCTTCCTTCTTATGTGCTTTTCTAGATCATAGTACAAGTTTGTAATATGATTGTATCACGCACTATTATAGATGAAGGTGCATCAGTGAATATCCTTTCCTCAACTGCTTGGTAAGCGCTTGGTTTGCCGCCACTTGTGCCTGTTACCCAAAATCTGTTGGCTTTTAACAGAGGAACCAGTCAACCATTAGGGATCCTCCCTCAGCTGCCTATTACTTTGGGAGGAAAAATCATTTATCTGAATGTGATGGTAGTCCCAGGCCCTTTAGATTACAACTTACTTCTAGGGCGTGACTATGTTTATGACATGGGAGCTATTGTTTCCACACTCTTTCGAGTGATGTGTTTCCCACATGAAGGCAGAATTGTCACCGTTGACCAGGTTTCATTTCCCAGTCCAAATATGGCTTCTAGTCAACCATATTCCCTAAATGGTGCTATTGTACCAATGGTATCATCCCCACCACAAGTTAATTATGTGGCAACCGGTTCCATGCCTACATCAATTGATGATCAATTCAATGATGTTGTACATTATGTAATGAGGGCATTGGAACCAAATCTCAACTTCCTTGATATGGTTCCCTTCCATAGCATCGTTCTCCCATCAGATGAGAATCTCTTGGAAGTAATGACCTCGTATGGGTCATGATCAAGGAATATGAGGATAGTTCTTTTATTGTGTCAACCTTGTTAAAAAATGAAACAAGTCCAGGAGGATAATTCCTTGTCTTGTGTCAATCTTGTTAAAAAATGAAACAAGGAATATGAACATAGTTCCTTGTCTTGTGTCAAGCTCGTTAAAAAAAGAAACAAGGGGTATGAGGAAAGTTCCTGGTCTTGTGTCAACCTCATTAAAAAATGGAACAAAGGGTACAAGGACAGTTCCTGGTCTTATGTCAACTTCGTTAAAAAATGAAACAAGGGTCTCTGAGCAGAGTTCCTTGTCTTGTGTTAAGCTCATTAAAAAATGGAACAAGGTCCCAAGTGCCAAGTCAAGTCTTTGATTAGATCTCGTAAAATCCCAGTCGAGTCTTTCACTTGATCTCGCATATGAACCTTCATTCCATCCACCTGATAGCCACAAGTAGTCTACTTAGGTGAATGTAATGAAACTTGAGGGGCATGCACCTAGTGGTAAAGTTAAGTTTCCTTATAGGTTATGTGAAGGGAATCACCCCATTCACCTTTGTCCCTATCTGGACAAAGCCAAAAAGGTGTTGGATAACCGTCCTACTTCACCACAACGACTTCCATCTGGTTACAAGAAACACTCCCTTTCATCATGTTGGGGGCATGTAAAATAATCTCAAGCATAGTTCTTCATTTCAAGCTTGTGTAAAAATGAAACTAAATCCAAGCATAGTTTGTCGTTTCAAGCTTGTGTAAACATGAAACTGAATCCAAGCATAGTTCCCTATGGTTCAAGCTTGTGTAAAAATGAACCCAGTTCCATTTTTAAGCCTCGTGATTGGCATTCTATCAGCCTCTTTCGTTAGATGAGCCTTGGTTAATTTCATCCCATCGCCACCATCCCTTTGGCTGATAATATGCTTTCACTTGGTTGTATTTACCCTTTTTTGAGGAACAGTTGCAATGAGTGGTCTTATTAGCCAGCCTTTTCACATAAATCAACATGTTTTAAGAAGTTCCAACATCATCAGAACCAGTTGCTATCCTAGAAATCACTTGTTCCTCAAAGTGGAGTCCTCTTTAAGCTCTTTTTAGACTCTCTAAACATGAAAAGATTGTCGAACGCTTGTCCTTTCTAGCTCGTTAACGGATTGGAAACGATATCTCTCTTGTATTATTTTAGGCTTTTTCGAGCTTGAGAGATTAATTTATGAAAAATAACTTGTGGAGTTTTCTTTTTGTGCCTTTTCAAACTCTCTAAACATGAAAAGGACCAAGTTATCTTTGTCGTTAAACTCTTTAAAACATCAAATAGCAACAAAATTGTCCATATAGACAAGACCAAGTTTCACCTTCGCTAGACTCGTTAAAAAATCAAATAGCAATGGATTCGCTCGAAGGGTGAAATGATATAATAAGCATATGTTATCCTCCTCAAGCTTGATAAAAATAAAGAGGTATTGGTCAGCAATGACTGGGGAAAATGGGAAAAGGGGAAAACTACTTTATGGTAGCAGGTCGCTCTTGTACATGACACTTTCACTCCATCACCATAACTATTTGGGTTGGGTTATCTGCTTGATGGTTATCATAACTATGGTCTATCACACCATCTATTACATTGGTTTTGGGTCAATGCTACCAATTCATCTAGTGTCAGCGATATGTTCAAGAGAAGTCATCCTTTGCAATACCATAAACCTTCATTTTCATGATCGCCATTCCTGAACCTTATGTCATCAGTCAAATTCTATCTCCAAAATAATTACACTCATTTCATGTTATTGATTTGGGATACATCAAGGCCCTCCTACGATGAGTCGCTTCTTGTCGACATCAGCACATTATCCAAGAAGTTGACTTAGAAACACCCTTCCAGTACTTTGAGGCTTGCATACAACAATGGCAGGTTTCTCACTTCCGGCGATAGGTTGACATTAATGGCCTTCGACCAAAAGACTTTGTATGGTGTTCGACATCAAATCGTCCATTCACATCGTGCAGAATGTACTACAATACCTTGAGGATCATTATCCTTATCGGTGATTTCTCTCGCATCTGTTAACAGCTTACATCATTGGCTGGTAATCAGATGGTGTCTTCCCATGTTCGACTTCTGATCACATATTCACATGGTTAGACTCATACTTGAGCGAACGATTGAACGAGATAGAAGACCTTGAATCTAGTTTCATCCATCTGGGCTGTGATTTCAAGAGTACTAAATCATATGTACAATGGCTTTACATTAATGGTCATTCCGATCATGGGTCTATATCTGTAGATGATTGTTTATGTCATGTAATGAAAGTTTATAAGCTAAGCATGGGTATGCCTTCCCTCAGCAATTCATGAAAAAACAAATATCATGATATATGTATTGTAATTGATGCAGGTCACCTTCCACTTCGATACCTCCTCATCACATCGTAAAGCATTTCATTCGACATTGGCATTTTTCTAACTTCATACTTTAGGGGGCAACTGTTACAGATCCATTTGGGCACATTAGTCCCATCATCTATATCAGTGTTTTAGGGCTCATCAAACCATAATTTCAATTGCTACATGCTCTAAACAAGTCACCCCTTTGAATGCCTTCTTCCCAAATAGTTTCATGACTTGAAGACATCCAGAAATAGCCTCTAGAGGGACCAACGCAGGTAAGCCCTTGTAAAGGTACGTTGCAGAGAAGTTCAATCCACTGCCAGGGTGGTCTGCAGAGCACTTAGGCTTCCTTTCACTTG
Source organism: Pinus taeda (assembly GCA_000404065.3). Lineage (NCBI taxonomy): Eukaryota > Viridiplantae > Streptophyta > Pinopsida > Pinales > Pinaceae > Pinus > Pinus taeda. The sequence continues at coordinate 36,544 of APFE030449797.1, read as the reverse complement.
TGTTGGGCGAGTTTGAGCGAAATTCACATAGGGTTTGGGGAATATTCTTATCTTTTGGAGTCATCTAGAAGGTTCCCTCACTTATCAACTCCTATGAGCTCAAAAATGGATGAGGAATTAGTTAAGGTGCATCCTATCCTCTCATCCCTTCCTCGATGGAACTAATTCTAAGTATGGAAGGCCATTCAATGCCACGAGGAACTAATTCTAAGTATGGAAGGCCATTCAATGCCACCATTTATGAAAAAACCTCCTTCATCTTCCTATAAATTGACCACTCATCTAAGTGATCAAGGGCTGAATTATGTTGAAATGTAAGGACATCATGTTGCTATGAGATTTGGCTTTGAAGCAGGTATTGTAATGCTACAAGTTTGTCATGCTTTTGATGTGATGTACATGGGATCCAAGCTAGAGGAATGGCTATGAATCAAACACCAATGGTTGTAATTCGTTCTTCTATTTAATAAAGTGTTTGAACCTTTCTCCCATATGTTTGTATTGTTTCATAATGCTTATATGTGTGAATTGTATCCGATTCCTTTCACTTATATTCAATAGATCATGTGCTTTGATTGATTCTTTGTTTTCTATTGTGTTTACAGGTACTTCTCAAGCATATTAAGTATGGGAAGGAGTGACATGATCGATATAGGGGAGATGAGAGGAAAGCGGAACTACAAGTAGGTCTTCTCATCTTCTCATCTTATCTATTGCTTATAGGAAAAGTCTAAAACACTTTAAAATGTTGTTCTAGATACAACTACTTATCTAGGGAATTAGTATTTATCCGTAGATACCAAATTCTCCAAAACAGTTCGCCAGGCCTTAGTCCATCTTGCCAAATGATCACGTGGATCATCCTTCCCACTGTATTTTTCTATCATTCTATTGGTAGCATACCGAAACCTTAACTTCATCATTCTCTTGTATTCTTTCCATCCAACAAAGTTATCCTTATGCGTACCCCACCAACGGGAATGTGTAGCGCGCAACGCCAATTCCAGTTCCTGGAGTCGATTCTCCTCTGGTACTTCCCTTTCAAATTCATCCAAAAAAATCTCCACATCAGTCAAACCATCATAATGTGGAAGATTTATTACCTTAGTCAAGACACACCACAGCGACTTGGTCATCATGTTGCAACAGAGCTTAGATACTTCATGTAACCATTTCTACCAGTGTTCCAGCTCTTCATCCAAATCTGAGGTGCAGAAGCTATCCCTGTCCCACACAATTCATCCATTGATTGTAGGATTTAACCAATCCTCATATCACATTGTTATCTTGTATATCTGATCCAAATCATCATCACTTTCTACTTAGTCGCAGACAGGTTCAGTATAACATGCTTCTTCTGCAGGGTCTAGTGGCACTACAACCCTGAGCGACTTCCTCTCAAACGTCATCTTCCGCTTCTTCAAGTTGATTACGCCATTAATATCAATAGCCCAATCAATCCTTAGTAGTGCAAGGTAAGGGTTACTATTATCCACTATTTCAATGACCTCAAAGTTAGCCAGTGCACTCTCACCCTCAATGTCCACCATTACACCATATAAGCGTCCCATAGGGAAAATCTTCTGTTGATTTTCCATGTGCAACTGAATAGGAGACCACTGCAGTGTAGGTCTCGCCATACTTTCCCATGTCTACTTAGGCAGGACATTCACATCAAAGCCTAGATCCAAGATTACTTGGTCCATTTCATATTCTCCTATTTGCACAGTTAGCCTCATCTCGCGCCCCATTCGCGTCTGATGCTTACCAATATTTCTTACTATGCACTGTTCAACGGGAGTATTTTCTTTATTTGTGCACTTGTCTATTAACTCTTGCAATCCTTCTATTGCTTTCTAATCACGCAATAACTTCATACAAGTCTTTAGGAAAGTAGTGATTATTGAAGGATCTACTTCTTGTGTCGCACTAGTTTTTGGCATTTTCTCTCGACTTCCTGAGGTGGAGGCCTCGATGAAGTTCTTCTTTGCTTCCATGAAGGTCTCTTTAGCATGATTAAGATCAAAATTTAATTCCTTCTCAGCAGTCTTGTGCACCCATCCATCTTCCTCAGGCTACTTACCCTTATCTGCACCAGTTGTCATACCACTTCTCAACATGATATTTATGCTCTAATCTTCTTCGCGAGGCTCAACCCTCATCATCTGAATGTTCTACATAGGCTGTTGTGGCTATGCCTTCTTTGCTTGCATTTTTTCCATAAGGACCGGACATTCCTCTATGACATGGTCAAAATATCGACAATACTGACATGATGGATGTGTGGGATTTGTACAATTTCGCGCGAAGTGCCCTGTTTCGCCATAGTTATAGCAGATTACCTGCCCATGCCCTAGACCTATTCCACCACCTCTTCCTCTTCCTTGGCCTTGGATTCCTCCGTGCACATCTCTTGCACCTTAATCCTGAGGTCGATTCTTTGCCTGCATCTTGTAGGTAGGGGTTCTGTCCATCATCATCTCATAACTTCTACAGTGGCGTTTGTCATGTCCTACAAAGTTATAGAAATTGCAAAATAACTGCTGAGGGGTCTGTAAAAACTTTTGCAATAAATGGCAGTTATCAGTAGCATGCTATCATGTAACCTGACAGATAGCGCACCATAGCGCAGCTCCCGCGCTTGTCCCAACATTATTCTCTGGTTTTAGGGGAATAACTCCCCCCATAATATAGTTCTTATAGAATAGCCAATGATCCTTATCATGTCCATGGCTCTTACATTTCAGACACCAGACAACGCGCACCTTCAGCAGAGCCTCCTTTCCTTTCTTCAGGCTCTGTAACTCGAAGTGTAGGCTTTCCAGTTGTGAGTGAATTTATTGCACTCCCAGGTTCATATCTTGTATAGGTGATGCATCCAACCTCATCATAATCTCTAAGGCTTCTTCTTACATTGCTATCTTCTGATGTGATAGAGGTACTTTTAAATGTGGCAAGAGTGATGCTATAAACTAGTCGCAATGCTGGGAATCTGAGATTACCATATTAGCCTGTCCGATCAGGCACTTCAATCTTTGATCAAAGTCCCAAGGTGTCTCATCTATCTTCTATCAGATTTCCTTAAATTCAATTACCGATTGTGCCTCTGACTTGGGCTTACTGAAATCCTTGTTTAGAGCTAGCTGGGTATCTGCCAACTATGCGTTGGGGTTATCAATGTAGTACTTGATGTACCATGTTAAGGTGCTATCCTGTAAGGCTATAACCAGTTGTGCTTTCTTAATATTATCATCTATAATCTGCTGTGTTGTCCAAACAACTCTTGCAACAAACCAAAACTGTTTTGGATATTCGCTCCCCGTTCTTTTAAAAATTGGCATCTTCATTGCATTCGCCATGTTGAATGGTGGAAATGGAGGTGGAGGGGGTGAAGGCGTAGGTGTATGAGGCGGAGTTGGAGGTGGAGGTGGAGTGGATGGATGAGGTATCCTTAGAATACAGTGCATAATTAATTGAACTATACTTCGTGCCATAGTCAACACCATCCCTTCGTCGTCGCTTGAAGGGGGTTCAATGACTATATTTTGGGCTGGATCCTTCTTATCTTCTAAAGAATCTCCCACTTCACGTAGCCCCAAACATCAAGGTAACTGTATAACCCTCTTTTCACATAACAACATTTTAATTGCAGTCTTTAATGACTTCAGATACTTACCTCTTGGTCCTTTAAAGAGCCTTCGTTCTGCTTCACTATAACTAATATTCCTGTCAAATGTGAAATAAGTCACAAATCTTCCCAATGTGTGATCAATCCAGTGATCCACAGCCCACACGATATTGCTTTCTGATGCTTCCAGACATCGCACTAGCTCAGGAGTCCACACTATAGGACCGTTAAGCCTCCACATCCCTTGACTATCAACCAATTTAGACAACCACTCGTGTAGTTCTTCAAGGAAGAAACAGAAGAATGCGTCAGTTTCGTCTATGTATAAAAATCTTTGCAACCATTGCTCCTTGGACAATTTAGGGCCCCTATTCTCTTGAGCCATGAATGCATGCACGTTTCGATCAATCCACTTTTCAATCTCTTTCTTCATAGGGAACCATTTATCACACATCTCTTTAGATAGATCCTAGCCTCGGCAATAGAACCAATTGTTGGCTTAAGGGGGCCTGAACTAGGTTCAGATTTGTTCACACCAACCAACAAAACCCTATCTTCAGGCCCTTTCGGCAACAACCTACATATCAGAGGCTGTAGTCTCACCCAAAGCAGTATTGGGGGATGTTATAACCAGGTTTCTACATCCAGAGGCAGTGTGATAAGCAGTCTTAAGCTATTATAGCTCAAATTTGCCTTCGCACAAATTTGTATCTTTATATGGCCTAATACTGTAACCTGAGTAAAATGGATTCTAGACCTTCATGAAGGTCTGCAATCAATCTTTATAGACCCTAAGGAAACAGTCTATCTACTTTCGTGCGCTAATAAAAAAGCCTAGATCTGCCTTTGCGCAAATCAATCCAATTCATCAGAAATTGTAACAAAATTAGCCCTTAAATTTGCGAACCCAGATAATTACTTAAGACATGCATAAATATAATAGATTCATTAGATTTGCACAACATTTATACATTTTTCAACAGGAGACATATTATAGAGCGAAAGATTATAACATAAACAAAATTGAAAATAATGCTTAGATGCAAATTATTTCTTTAGGATAGGTCTTTATTAAGCTTCAATGCTCAGATTATAGACTCCTTTACCATGTGCACTTAGCTGTTGGGGTCCACGTACTCATTTGTGGCCTTACTAAGGCCTCATGTGCACTCAGCTGCAGGGGCCTTCCCCTTTCGCCTAAGTACATGAAGCAAAGCCTTCCTGCCTTAGCACTTGCCTAAAACAATCTCTATATGGGCTTACTTATCCTTTGCTACCTCTTAGACTCACTATGACTCAACTATATATAGCTTTCTTCAATATAATACCATGGTCCATGGACCATTGGTGAGCCTCAAAACCAACCTATTTACTTATCCAAACAAGGGGCTAAGACCCCTTTGACTCCTATCTACCTACGCACTCTGCATCCACATTTCACGAAGACTTTTCATCTTTTACAAAACTTTTACAAAATTTGGGTTAACTAACCCCAAAACTGACCCTAGGGAACTATCCCAACAATAACCTTAATGTTTCTTCCCATCTACTTTTACTGAATGAACACTTTAAGAATAGGTGTTGTACCGATTCCTCCTTTATTTTGCAAAGGGTACACCACCCTGGACCCATATTATTTATTTTTTGGAGATGATCCCATGTTGGGACGTTATTCCTTAAGATAAACTAGAAAAATAGTCTTGCTTTTGCGGGACTTTTTAATTTCTAGAGGGGTTTGAACCAACACTTTGGTGCACCCCACTCCCTTCTTTTCATTAGGTGACTGTAGCCAAACTTTGGGGAATATTTTCCAGTCGAGGCATGTACCCATCTCATCACGTCTGGGCAGTCCCTTAGTCGGACATTTGTTCTTTGAAGTTCTCTAATGAAGTTCTTCCATTCCTCTATCCATTGGGGCTCAATTTTCATATCCTCCATTGTTTTCCATGCTTATTTCCATATCGTCAATTGACTGTCCTTCTCAATCTAGTTTAAGAAAACAAATCCTTGCATGTGTAAATGAGTTATGACCTCTCTTGATAAGGCATATCCCTCATTTCATCCTACCCAAGGGTCCATACATAGTCTAATCTTCTCTCCATTCGCAACGTGTCAGGCTAACCCTTGTTCAATGATCCTAAATGATTCCAGAGTTTCCTTCCAAACAACGGAGGCTTGTGGATACATCTTATCAGGGTTCCTCAGCCATTCATCTATGGGAATCAGATCAATGTATTTTATTTTAATGAAAATCATCTAAAGGTTCTCCATTGATATAAGCCTCCATCCTAGTTTTGATACAAGCAAGGATGAAAAGGTTGTAAGATATTTTAAGCCCCACCCACCCCCCCATTCCTATGGTCTAGATACTTTCTCCTAAGCCACCCATGGCAGCAATGGATCATCCTTTGATTCCGCCCACATAAACCTGCTGCATAATTTCCATATCTGTGAGAGAATTCCTTTCAAAATCCATGCTAATGCAGTCCAATAAACTGATATGGTCATAAGAACCAACTTAATTAGCACCAACCTTCCTGCTCTCGACAACCATTTATAACTCCAATGTTTTACCCGATTTTCAATTTTTGCCACAAGCCAGTACCAGTCTTGTTTCCTGTAGGTATGTGGCTTAAGGTGGAACCCTGGGTATTTGAATTTGTCCTTCATAATATTTGTTTCAACTGGGAGAGCCACAATAATCCTCATTATTTCATACCTTGAGAACCCCTCTAGACTCAAAGATTATTTTGAGCATTGATACACATACCTGTATCTACTAGGAACAAATTGAGGATCAATTTAATATGTTGAATATCACTCATACTTCCATCACTGAAAATGAGAATATCATTGACAAACAATAAATGAGTGATATGTAGGTTTAGAGCCACTTTACCACCTTTTATATGTCCTCTTCTCCTTGCTTCTAGGACCATTTGACTAAGGCCCTCTGCTACTAATAGAAAAAGGAGGGGAGATAAAGGGCATCCCTATCAAAGTCCTCTTTGGCTATTGAAGAAAGATGTGGCTACTTAATTGATCAGGACAACAAAACTAACATTTGAAATACATCCCATTACCCAATTTATAAACCAATGCTAAAACCTAAATGGGTCATTAACATCTTAATATAAAGCCAACTGATTCTATCATATGCTTTGGAAAGATCAATTTTTACGATCACGCCTTTTTTCTGACTCCTCTTGATAGTGTGCAACGTCTCCTGTGCAACCCCTATAGCTTCATAGATCTATCTGCCATCTAGAAATCCAAATTGATCCTTGGATATGTTCCTTGAGAGAATAGGCTTCAAGGACTGCAATGAATTTTTCTATAATTTTATATACGCAGTTGCATAAAGAGATAGGCCTAAACCTATAGCTTCATGGATATATCTACCATCTAGAAATCCAAATTGATCCTTGGACATGTTCCTTGAGAGAATAGGCTTCAAGGACTGCAATGAATTTTTCTATAATTTTATATATAGTTGCATAAAGAGATAGGTCTAAATTCAACAAAGGATGAGGGGTCCTTCGATTTAGGGATTAGAGCCAAGAAACTGGAATTGAAAGGCTCATATATCGATGCTTTGTCCCGAGATTACTCTACCACCCCAGTGAGTTCATCCCTTATAATATCAAAGAAATGTTGGAAGAATTCCACTATCCACTCATCTAGTCTCGAGCTCTTGTCCCTCTGTATTGATCTTAAAATCCCTCCTACCTCCCCTCTTGACACCGAGGACACGAGGAGATCATTTTCCTCCTCCATAATATACCGAGGGAATATTTGTACGACCCAGATCACCTCAGTTATTGATACCTCTTATGGGGCTTCGAAGATATTTTTGAATTGGTTTCTTCCCATTGAGGCTAGGTCAGGAAAGGATTTGCAATACCTCCTTCCTCCATTTTTAATCCCCAGATTGTATTTGAATTTTTCCTCCCTTTTGCATAGTTCTGAAAGAATTTTGAATTTATGTCCCCTATTGCCAACCATATTGCTGTATCTTTCAGCCTCCACTACTCTTCTCTATCACTTAGGATTTTCCTTCATTTTGCCTCCAACTATTTGATCCTTTCCCTCTTCTCGATTGTCTCATAACTATCCACTTCCAAGCTCTCCAGTTGATCTAAATCCTCCCTTATCCTACTTAAATCATCTTCCTCTTTGATCTTCTTTTCTTTTGCCCATTCTATGGTTTCCTTTTCCATGTGCTTTAAGTTCTTCATAAAGGATTGGGCCAGATACACCCCCTGTTCACTAACCATCAGCCTCCAAGTGGCTTTAACCAAATTATTATATGAGGCTTCCTTGAGCCATGCAGGATTAAATTTGAATGGAGACCCCAGTTTTTTATTAGGACCTTTCATTTCAAACATAATAGGGAGGTGGTCCAAGTCTCCTCCTTCCCCCACTCCTTGTCTAAAACAAGGGATTTTGGATGCCAAGTCCTCTTTTATAAGAAAATGATCCAGCCTCTTGGCCACCCTTTCCTCCCCCACTCTCTTCTTCCTCCAAGTCAGTCTGGATTTTATCGGGTTTATGTCTAAAATCTTGCGAGACGGATCTTGTTTATGAAGAAATCTGCTAGAGAATCATATTAAGCTACTAGACCCCATGTTTCTGATAGGCCTAAGGAGAAGTTCAGATCCTCCCCCACCACCAAGTTTTGGGTTATTCATAGCGAATTTTGAGAAAATATTATTTTAGAATGACATCCTATCCTGACAAGGTCCATAAATATTCAAAAGAAACAATTCCAAAAATAACTCCTAGGAGTAGACTTTAGCTCCCAATACCAACTCACAAATTTAATAACTTCAAGCTTCCCTCTTTGACTCCCAGAGCCAATCCCCCAGATCTTCCTTTGGAATCCATAGTCATGAATGTCTAGCTCGGAAGCATTTTATTCAGAGCGAATTTGATCTTCTCTCCCACTCCAAGGGTTTCTTAAGGCATTATAACATCAGGACAATAACATTTAAATAGAGCCTTTAGTGCTAGTTTTTTAGAGGCACTAGAAAAATCTTGGCAATTAAAAGACAAGACAATCATTAGGATGCTTGGGATGGGGCATGCGCTTCTCTAAGCATCCCTGTTAGTGATAATTGTTTCCTGTCTGCTATATCAATTTTTTCTCTTTTCTAAGTCTTTGATAGGTTGGAATTCCTTCCTCTAGTCTTTAGAGGTCCAACTCAAATCGGATGAACTCCTAACCCTTCCACAACTCCCATAAGAACGACCTTCTTCCCCTGAGGCCAAAGGTTATAATGAGATTTCTATTTAGCTTTTTCTAAGGAAAAAAGGGGGCCCAAGGCTAGAGTCCAAGGGATGGTTCAGATGAATCTCAGGTATGGAGGTGATGATATTGTCTAGGGCATTAAACACATAATAAACATGAAAATTTAACAAATGAGGAGGCCTAGAAGGATGAGGCCTCATGATCGAATTGAATAGAGACATAAAGGATTTATGAATAGAAGGGATGGGATCAATAATATCACCCTCCAACTCTGGTGTAGATACAGCTTCTGCACTCTCCACTGGCTCTGGCCGACTTGTCTCCTGAGGCTACTCGTGCTCCTGCTCTACCACTTCCTCCTTCTGCACTTCCTTAGTTCCCTCAAATTCCATCTACCCTTGATTTCCTTCCTCCCTATTCCCCCATTCCTCTGCTTGTCAATTTTCCTCCTCTTCTCTCCGAGGTTGATCTGTAATGCATGTTTCTCCTTTGTGCCTTCTTCTCCTTCTGAACCCCAGTGGGAAATCTCTAGTAAGATGCCCATAATTAGGGCATTTGTGACAGCAGAAAGGAAGTTGTTCATAATCTGTGATCTGAGTGAATGATAATTCTTTATATTTTAGGTGAATTTCCTCTTCCAGTCCTTCCCTTGGGTTTAATCTTACCAAATTTGTGCTAGTCTCTTGTCCCTTATTTCAAGAAGATACATTTCTGCTTTCAAAAAAAGACCCAGTGTATTTCTGATGGCCCTGAACGCCTCCTCCATCCAGAACTGTGGAGGTAGTCCCGAGAGACGCACCCAGACCGGTGTCTCTGCCACCTTCTCTCTCTAAGCATCAAATAGGGGGTTCCATCTTTTAAACAAAATTGAAACTCTTCCAAAACACTATTTGCATCTCAAAACCCATTCAAGGGTTTCTCCTTTACTTAATTTTATTATGAACCATCCCCTATCAAGAGTGGTCACTTCAAACTATTGGTCAGGGGCCTCCTTCCATGCTTTGGAAGTCCATTCAGTAATGTAATTTGTTGAATATTTTTTTCCCTTAGTTCTCCCGACTAAGGTTACCTCTGTTGCTTCCATTGCTATGTCTATTTGAATGTCAAATCTAAGGACCAAATTTGGACTTACCTCCTTTTTCTTTATCAGCTTACCTTTTTTCCACTTCGCCCCTGAATTCCTGTTCCTCCCCTCTTCCCATGCCTCTAGTCTAGTCTCCCTCTCATTGATACCTTCTTCAGAGAGCAATCCTAACCACCTCTCCAATATACAACTTCGCTGGGTTAAAATTTTGAATTCCGAGGGTTGTCTCACCTATCCCACGAGGAAAGAAAAGTCCCCTGTCTCTTGGCTTATGAGATTTTGGTTTACGGCTTCATGCCCCACCGAGCTAAGTGCAAAAATTACTCCTCTAAGCTACTCTATGAAGTCTCCCAAGGCCTCTAATGACTCTTCTAGGTATCCCCTAAAACCCTCGATAGGTGCTTCTTCTGATATCTCCTTCGCGTTGGGGTTTCCTTGTTGGGATATGGGCTCTCCTGTCCTATGGTTCAACGGATTCCTACATGCAATAAAACTATCCAATCTCTTCCCCCTCACTACTTCTGTGTGTCCCAGACCCTCTACCAGAAATGACTTCAAACCCTTGTTGCCCTTAGAACCGCAACTGATAACGATGTCTTCCAACCCTATCATAAATAAACAAAAAGTATTAAAGACACTAGGGTTTTTTACACTTGGATTCCCACCACCGCCTCCACTGCATAATCTGCCAAGAAAAAAACTTGTTCCTATGTCACCTCTGGTTCCTTGTCAGTCATCCAAAAACCCTCCTTTGAACCGCATAGATTCTCCTCCAGAAACCCTAAACAAATTTCCTGACTCCAGCCTGATACTGAGCCTCTTCTCTTCCTAGTTGGAAGCCCACTTGGATGAACAAAATTCTCTATATTCTTCTCAATGAAATCCAAACCCCATACCGATAGGATGTCTTCAGGCTCGGGTTCAAAATTGACAGAATCTCGTTGGTTGACCATTTTACCCGTCTCTGTCTGCTGGTTGAAGCCTCCTTAGCTAAAAATAGTTGTTAAGACGATTTTCAGGTTCGTGCATCTGAAGGCAGAAGACAAGCACAAAAATAGTAATAGAAAAATCTCTTTCCCGGCTCGATGCTACCCTATATCGCCATTTACCATCGTCCTCATTTCCAATGCCCATAGTTTTGGTGACAAGTATAGGCCAGATGGCCATCTCATGTTGCCACCTATCGCCATACATGTTGTCCTTCCTACTGCACATCCTCTTGTCCCCTGTCATATTCCTACAGAGATTTACCTCTCATCACTCCCATCACCTTCTATGTTATTTTATCATCTATAAACATAATCACCTGAGTTATACTGTTAACATATAGGTTGTATCTTTTGTTGTCATCATTATCATTTTTTTGCCATGTCACTTACCAATGCCTAAGTTGGTGAAAAATATTCCAACCCTTACATATTTTATAATCACAAGTGTTCTATTGTTTTTAACCATTAAAATTTGACAAGTTTTCATTAAGTATGCCAGACTGCTTCCTCGGGTATACAAATATACCCTATACATTACTTTTTGTCTTTATGTATTAGAGGGTTCACGTTCCCTTTATTTCTATATACACCTTTTTCTACGTATATTCTCTTTTATCTTTCTTCTCATGCATGGATAAGATCACTCTTAGAGCTCAAAGGTCTATTTCTACCATTAGGTACTTCCTTCATCGACTCTTCCAACAAGATTCTTAGCCAACATCCAATATATATGTAAGAAGGTAACTTATATTAATCAAGTAACTATATCGCTTTGTCATATATGTTTCTTTCCTCAAAAATCTAAGCTAGGGGTTTAACATCTTCATGAATATCACTCTTATATTTTTTCCAATTTTTTATGCACATTAACAAAAGGCTCACAACTATTAACATACAATCATCAAGTAGATAATCCTTTACTTTCAAGGTGATTTCGGATACAACATCGTACCTTCTTCCTTAAACATATATATTTAATGTTTTATAATTTTAACAATTTATTGTTACCTTATTTCGTTTATGTTTGTCCACACATGTATTTCCTCGTTATTACTTCCAAATGGCTATGTTCTCTCCTAGGAATCCAATATATCAGTTCTAGTATGTAAGGGTACCCCAACAATAATTCAATTAGTATAGAAAAGTTTATTCTAATTACTCATGGTAGGGTTCTTTCACCTCTTTTTACTTTGGTTCTATAGAAATTTTACTTACTTCCTCACTTGATAAGAAGCTTTAATATGTTATTTTAGCTATAGTCAGGCTCATAGGCCACAATGCTGAACCCTACAACTTAGATACCACTTGTAACACCCCTCACCCTCATAATTACAATTTTTTTTTTATTACATGGTCAACGTGTATACCAATCATTAATGAGTTTTTCATTTGTTATGAAATCTAATCTTGTAAGATTACCCAAATTTGGCATTCCACTCACATGCCGACAAAATTAAATGAGGGATAATTATACATACATAAGTTTAACTTAGCGACTGATTTATATTTTCATGGATTATCATTTGTATTATACATACTTCTTGGACCATGGAACATATGGTTAGATTAAAAGACTTATATTGGGCACCATTCCTACCTGACCATAGTTCCAATTTTAATGTTTATTTTTGTAATCCTTCAACATAGCATAGTTTTACTCTGCTAGAAGCTTCCAGAGTTATAACAATTAGCGAAATAGCTCTCGCATTTCTTATTTTGACAACAGAAATAATGTTAATTCCTCATATTCTTTGATACTTAAACTTTATGGAAACTTACTATTGAACCTCATGGATTAACTTTGAATGTCTAGGTTTTAATGATACAATTATGTCACATTAAGAGCTATATTTATGTTCAAAGGAAAGGGTAATTATCTTAGTTGTTAGTTGGCTCCTAATCTAATGCTAGAACACTTGTTTAAAATATGGTCCATACTACACACCCCATTGTACATTATATCATAAATTATGAGCCATGAACACCATATGAACATTCTTGACTCTTTATAGTTGTGTGCCATCGCATGATGGAAACATTCGGAAGAGGTACTATTGCAGATGTAAGGTTCTTATTCTTTAGGGTTTGATTGATGACTAGGATCAAAGGAGGTAGTTAGAGGGTAACCACCCTCCCATCTTGGCATCACGTGAGAGGGTCATTTGTTCAATTCCTTCCATAAGGGAAAGCTCTACAACTCTCCCAGAAGAAACTTTTCTTCTAGTTCAAATTGTTCTCTCGTAAGGTAAATCAGTAAAATTATAATTTTAGAAATTGTTCTTTATCTGTTGTGATGGTTTTATACCTTCCTCATATATATTATTTTTTTTTCTCGGCATCTTATTAACATTTGCTTGGTGCAACAATTGAGATTTCGTAGGGTATTTGGGGTTAACATGAGACATGCTGAGAGTTACCCCTATTTCTACTATGGCTCTTTACTTCCATTCAAAATTTTATTTACACTAATGTTGTTACCACAACTTCTCCCATCCATTGGTTATTCCTTCTCAGCTGGTTGATTTTACTATTCTTTTGGCTTCATTGATGTTTTCTTTTGTAATTCTAAGTGAAGGGTTTATTCCAAGGAACTATTGTGGTGATCAAGAGAGAAAGAGCCTTCCAGGTAATCTTCTCTCAGTATTGTTTTATTTTCATAATTGTTACATTGGTTCATTACTTGAATTGTTTTATCTAACATTACTCGGTTCCTTGACAGGTGTGGCTACCTATTGCAACCTTCAACAAGCCCCTTTGAATATTTCAGTAGCTTGTTCCCCGAGTTTCTTTCTAACACCATGCCTCTACTCTTTTCTTGGTGCAATCAGAAATATACCCAGCTAGGGTTTTGAGTTTAATTTATCTAAAGATTGAAAATCCAATATCAATTTAGGTGTTTTTTTTATTATTTACTATCAAGTCATTCAGGGTTATGAACACACACACATAATTTTGGTATTCCCCAACTCAAATTGCCTAAAACCATTATTCCGTTATGGGTTACACAAATTGCACCCAGATAACATAAAATTATATATATATATAATATATATTATATATATATTATATAATATAATATATATGTTTTTATTATAGAAAAGACAGTTAGGTATTCCCTCATACAGGTCTAAAACCCTTAAAAGAAATTAAATAATATACTTTTATAGATCTGGGTTGAATTGTTTATTAGTTTGGGTTAAAATGGAGTAAATGTTTTAAGTTTACTCTTTATTAATAGATTTTTGTAATAAATTCTAATATTAATGCAGAGTTTTAATGCGAATATCAAGTGTATATATTTCCAGATAATGAGTCTATGGATTTTGTTTTACTCTGAGTTTTCTTTTTATAAGATGATTATTTCGAAAAAATTCTTTTTTTCCCAACACAAAAAATATGGAGTTAATGTACATTTGATATGTTTTCATTATTTAGTTTGTGTTATTCTGTTGACAAAATATTGTCTCTCTTTAACCTTGTCGGGTAATGTATACCTTTGCATACTTCTATACCATTTAAATTTTTTTAAAGTTTGACTCTAAATATCTTGAGCCCACCATTCATTTACTATTATTAGTGAATTTTATTCCTTTTATGTGACTCCCCATGACTATTTGGTGATTTAGGGACTGATCTTGGGTTGCTGGAGATGTCGGCTGGGCCCAAGAACTAATCCAAATATCAGACCAAGTCTACCTTAATTTCTCTATTACTATTTTTTATTTCCTATTTACTTTTTTTAAGGATTACAAAGTAAAAAAACAATAGTTTGAATTCATTAAACAAATGTAAAAAAAAAATCCTATAGTCTGTACAACAGATTCCAGTTATGGAGACTTATCTCAACACAAACATAATTTGTATATTTTTTCCGGATATTTTCACAATTAAACACAATTAAGCATAATCTTATTAACTGACCAACAATGGTAAACAAGATTTTCCATTATTTATTTGTTTCCCCTTTCCTTGCTCACTCAGAATAACCAAAAAGTTATAAATTCTTCTATAGGAAAAACATATCACTTGTTTATACCAAGTATATAAAGATTTGTAGAAACTTCACATCACAATAATTACAAATATCATTCTATACTCTGCAATCCACAACTTAAAATACTTATCTTTCTTAGGTCAGACTTGCTATGTGGAAAATTCACTTATGCAGAACAAAATGAACTCCCTAGATCTAGTGGCATGATCTAGAAAACAGGAGCAAAAATATTTATGTTTTCCTTAGAGAGATTAGAATACAGGAAGGAGACCTACCTAGAATTTGTAGTAAGTTATCCTCTCCTCCTTGCTTGTAAGCTCAAACTCTAGTTGACATGCTCTAAATGGAACCTATAAAATGACTAAAACCAACAAGAGAACTACAATATCCACATAGCATAAACTAATCTCTCTAATCAATGAGTAAAATGGCATTGAAATACATAAGAATCAATATGACACAAGCATAGGAAAACATAGTTCTTTTTGCATTCATAAATGAATGAGAGAGTTACAACCATTTATAGATTCTTGACTTTGTAGATGTTTCCCCAATTGTCTTGCCCTTCCTTACCACAAAGAAAACCTTAAAACTTAACCGTAATGCATTAATGGATGATTATTCCTTAAGCTCAAATTAGTAGCACGAGGGCACTACTAATCTCCAAAAGCCAACCCAGACTCTGTGAGAGGCAGTGAATCTATAAGGTAAAAGTGGTAGTTTAGGATTTACCAATCTAGGTTTGAGATCAACGTATGAAGGAGGATAAGACATAAGACTTCTAGAGTATGAATTTGAGATATCTATCCATGTTAAATGTTTAAAACCACCTTAGAAAATTATGGAAAGAGAAGTTTCATAAATATTTTTATTTTTCCTAAAATTCTAGAACTAGCACACATGCAAAGTAGAGCAACTTATGTTGGTCAGTGTAGGTGATCAGTTATGAAACTTGAAATAATTGTAGGTGGATTGAAGTGCAGGGTTCACTAGCGATAAAAATATAGTTTTTGAGTTGATTGACCTAGAAACTCAGAGTTTTTGGAGAGGTGATGCTTAAGGCTTTGCAAAGGGATAATGACAAAGTGTTAAGGATATTGATTGATGCGAGTTTTCAGGCCATTTGATTGGATGCAACAAAGTGACATGCAATATATTCCCCCTAAAGTAAAAAGTCAGAAGCAATGGCTGAGGATTGAAGTGCTTTACTTTGTGACAAGTCTAGATAAATAACATATCAGTCAAGGTCATCATCTATTACAATACATATTATCATCATGATATCATTACTGAGGGATGCATACCTATACTTAGCATATAAGCCAATATACATGTATAATGATCAAGAAGTCTCATCCACTGATGACAGAGTGTGGAACCATGCTTGGATTGCTGTCTTTGCAAAGGGATAATGACAAAGTGTTAAGGATATTGATTGATGTGAGTTTTCAGGCCATTTGATTGGATGCAACAAAGTGACATGCAATATATTCCCCCTAAAGTAAAAAGTCAGAAGCAATGGCTGAGGATTGAAGTGCTTTACTTTGTGACAAGTCTAGATAAATAACATATCAGTCAAGGTCATCATCTATTACAATACATATTATCATCATGATATCATTACTGAGGGAGGCATACCCATACTTAGCATATAAGCCAATATACATGTATAATGATCAAGAAGTCTCATCCACTGATGACAGAGTGTGGAACCATGCTTGGATTGCTGTCTGGATTATCATAGCCATCATTCTTTCTAATCTTGTATAAATCATGAAATCACAGCTTGGATGGATGGAACTAGATTCAAGGTCTTCTATTTATTTCACTTGATAATATGAGTGTAGCCATGTGAAT
Source organism: Pinus taeda (assembly GCA_000404065.3). Classification (NCBI taxonomy): domain Eukaryota; kingdom Viridiplantae; phylum Streptophyta; class Pinopsida; order Pinales; family Pinaceae; genus Pinus; species Pinus taeda. The sequence goes on along the minus strand of APFE030449797.1, from coordinate 19,741 downwards.
AAATGAGATGGAGTCAAACATGGTAGACACCATTTGTTTACCAACCAATGATGTAAGATTTTAAGAAATGTGAGAGAAGCCACCGATACTGATGTCTCTCAAGGTACTATAGTAGTAACAATCCATGAGGTGTTAATGAATGATATGAAGTCAAACACTAAGCAAAATCTTTCGATTTAAGGTCAATGATGAGAACCTGTTGCCGAAAGTGAGGAAACTTGCCATTGAGGTATGCAAGCTCCAACACACTAAAGGGAGTTTCTAATTCAACTTCCTGGATAATGTGTTGATGTCGACAGCAAGTGACCCATCACAAGAGGGCCGTGATGTATCCCTCATCAATGACACAAAACATGTATCAAGATTTTGAGACAAAATGATGTTGATGAAACATTGGTTCAAGAATGTTAGACATGAAAGAAGGCTTAAGATATTGTAGCAGATGTCAACTGAGGGGCTTCTCTTGAACATATTGGTGATACTTTATGGATTTGGTAGAATTGACCCAAAACTGATTATAGAGGATTTTGATATGGTGTGATTAACCAAAGAGGCAAGTAGATTCCCTGACCCATCAGCCATGGAGATGAAGTGAAAGAGTGCCATGTTCAAGAGAAACTTGCTATCATTAATAGGTAAAATACCATGTTTTCCCAATTTCCCAACCATTTCTGGTCAATACCTCTTTATTTTTGACAAGCTTGAGGAGGATAAGATATGCTTGATCTATAAGTTCATCCTTTGGATGAATCCTTTTGAGTATTTTTAACAAACCCTGATAAGGAGTGGTTTGGTCTTGTCATGTTTAACGAATCCAAAATTGTTTGATGATTTTACAAGTCCAGCAAAGGTGTAACTCAACTTATTTTTCATGTTTAGAGAATTTGAAAAAGAGGTGAAAACGAAAACTTGAAAGGTTCATTTTTGTAAATTTAGTCTCTTGAGTTCTAAAAGGCAGAAAATGATACACATGAGAACCTTTTAGTCATATTTGACTAAAGTATTCCTTTTTTGTAAATATTCTATCCTAGTTCGGAAAACGGTTAAACTTATAATGGGCATAGATCTTTTCATTTACTTTAACGAGTTCGAAAAGACAACTGCCTGAAAATATTTTCATGTTTTGGGAATCTAAAAAGAGATGAAAGAGGACTCCATGGGGTTTCTTTTTCGTAAGTTTACAAATACCAAAAAAGAGATAAAAGTATGCTCTTTCATCAATATAAATTGTATTGAACTTAAAATATGCATTAGATCCTTCAATTATCTTTTAACCTACTCACAACACCACAGAAAGATAAAACATATATGTCATATGGTAAAAATTAGGTCTAAAATATTAAAAAATAACTAATTTACCATAAATAGTGAAAAGTAAAAACATTTATCTACCATTTTCATTTTACCTCTTGTGAATGAGCTCTAAGTGCATTTTACCCTCAAACTTCAACAAGTGATTGTAACTAATATGATGGACCATTTCCAGTGCCATCAGTTCTAGGTAAGAGATCTACCCTTTCTCTCCTCTTTCACAATTTCTATTTTTCATTTGATTCTTTTTCTTTTAGAATTCTCAGCATTTTAGGGTCTAAATTTTCACCCTAGTCCCATTGCACCTTCTCTATATTGAAAGGTGCCCTGGGTCTTTCTGATCCATACTAGGAAGAGCAGACCAACGCACCTGCTAAGAAGGAAAAGTACGTTGAGTTGCTCTGTCCCTCAAAAGACAGGTGTGATGGGCTGAGTTGGAGAATTTTTTTGTTTTTTATTTTTGAGTTAGATTTCTCTGAAAGTTTTGCATAAGGTTTATTCTAAGTGTTTTTCTTAAGATTTTGCAGCTATTCACCAGAGAAAAAATGGTTTTAAGTTGGAGAGAAAGAGAATACGAATCTCAAGACTTCGATGCCACAAATGACTCGACAACAATATGAGCCTTAAGGGACTGTGGACTCAAGTTTTTATGGATTCCAAGAATGAGAGCTAAGATTTATTTATTGGAATATTTGGTTAGGGCATGGGATATTTAGGGATATTTTTTCAGGAACATAGCACATACTATCACAATAGTGGTGGAGGATATCTATTTTCTGTTGGGGTTATCCTGGAGAGGAGCTCCTATTTCACTGTCTGACATGAGAAGAGGTGGTGAAACTGTGAAGGTCTACATAAATGATCATTGTAGGCCTCATTCTCAAGAAACAAAGGATGGAAAGATAGAAATCAATTATGTCATTCAACTTCTCAAGAAGATCCTCTTTACTATCACTCAATTTGTTAATAGTGTCACTTTGCATTTCGCTACAAGTTCCCAAATGAAATATACATAGAACCTATTGTCTTCAACTGGAGTGAAGGGGTATTGATTAACTTGAAGGAAAAACTCAACAGAGAAAAGGATGGGTTCTTGAAGAAATTTGGGCATGGTTATATTCTAATATCTTTCACCCTAGAGAAGATACCATTACTCCGTTCTTAGTGGAATTATTGCGAGCTTTCAGGACCTAGGGTTCCACAGATGAGGCAATGGGTAGATATCATGTCTCATAATGGGGTCCACCTGTGATGAGATTTACCCCTAATTTGTTTTGATGATTACAGTACAACTTATCATGATCATGGACTATCCATACGCTGACATTGATTTACGAGGAGACCCGGAGCTCGTTTTACCTGAAGGAGAATAGTGGGGTGATATAGATAAAACACTTTCATTTTGAATATATTTTTATTTTTTGGATTTTAATTTTATTTTTTTATGTTTTTAATGTATCAAAGACTATTTTTTTTTTTTTCACATGCAGATATTCGACCTGTACGACCAGTAGGCTCATTGTATCTTCAACGACGGGGATAACCACCACTTATACAAATTAGATTTGTTGTAGGGGAAGAGGGGGAGATGGAGGAGGCTAACATAGATGAGGATCTTACTGAGTTAGAGCATCATATTGAGGGTTTTACCCTTAGCGTGCTAGAAACCAGGATCCATGAGATCCCTTTTCAACTATAACTATACACTATTGGAGTGTTAGAGTGCATTAGTCAACTGTTGTGCAAAGTTTCTCGTGCAGTTGTGTGTTACTGTGATCATCATCAACATTAGTCAACTAGGAGGCCTTTGAGACATATTTTGTCTACATGTATTTTTATATCATAGGCCGTGTAGCCATATGTGTCTCAAACACAATTTTTTGTAAAACCAAACTCTATATATAGTTATATATCGATATTTCCTATTTTCTCTATTCTCTTGTTCAGTGTGTGATGTTGATTGAATTATTTACATGTGTTGCAAATTTATGTCTAAAACATAATTTACTGATGCCTTAGTTAATGCATTTATGCTTCTAAGAATATGTTGATATTGGATATAATCAAAATGTCATTCTAGAAGGAGAACCCTTAAAAACATACATACAATAGTTGGGCTTTGTACTGAATAAATGTTATTCAGATGTAGTACTATGGGTTGTGAATCAATTATGACCATCAAATGGTGAATGCCATGAGAAAGAACATTAGATAATAATTCGATCACTGCACTATACTCAATGATATTATTAGTTGAGCGACCGATACAAATTCCTTGTGGACTCACTAATTCGCCATTAGGAGCATAAATAGCCCATGTTGTGGAGGAAAGGTTATGAGTACTATGAATACCGCCATCATCATAACCAACATATGGCTGAAGGAATTATGAAATCTGCAAATAAATGTACTTCAAGATTAACAGAGATGGTGGGAAACTTCGAAGGAAACACACTGCAAACACACTAACACACCTATAAAACATGTACACAATGACTATGCAAAAATTATCTAGGCATAGTATCTTTTAGGTACAACCCATTTATGGGTTGCACCAAAGGGATTCCATCAAAATCAATGAGCTCATAAGCCCCTTTTGCGAGTACACATTTGACTATATATGGACCTAACCACATTGGTTTGAGCTTCCCATCTACTAATTTATCAGATTCCTAATCATATAAAAGGAATAGATGACCTTCTGAGAAGGCAAGAGGTTTAACATTTTTTTCATACTATGCTTTGATGTGTTTTTTTATGGGTGTCACTGTCCATTGTGGCATCGCATCATGTCCCATCTAAGTGGGCTAGATGCAAAAACATATCTTCTTATGTGGAATTTATGGGAAGAAGATCGACAACAAGCTTTAAATATGGAATTTCATATTCAATGGGAAAGAGTGCTTCTAGACTATACACCAATTGAAAGGGTTTGAATCCAGTCACGGTTCAGAAAAATGTTCGGTATGCCCACAAAGTGAAAAAGGAATCAGGTGCTAATTCATCATATGAATCCCTATCATGCATCACAACATCATTTTCAAAACCTTGTTAATGGATTCTACTTTCCTATTGGCTTGTGGGTATTAGGGAGTCGAGCTATCATGCCGAAGGCCCAAATTGGAGGTAAGTTTAAACATCATGTAATTTCGGAAATGTTTACCATAATAATTGATGATAGCTTGCGGCACACCATATATGGAAATGAAATGGTTAAAAAGAAATAATGCAATTGTTTCGTTGTTGTTGTATGTAGGCATCACTTCAACCCATTTGGTAAAATAGTCTACATCCACGATAATGTAGTCATGCCCCTCAACTGAATGAGGGGTTAGAGTCATGAAGTCAATGCCCCATTTCACAAATGGTCCAATAATGATAACAAGATGCATAGGAGTAGGTGGAGCACGGGATTTACGATTATAAATCTAGCAAGCGTGATACTTTTAGACTGCAAGGATGCAATCTCAAAACATGGTTGGCCAAAAATAATTGACTAAAAAATATTTTGGGCAGTGGCATAACAAGAAATATGTCTGCCACATGTTCCAACCTGACATTCGTTTAAATATTTCTCAACCTCCTCATGAGTTAGGCACCATCTAAATATCATATCAACACCATGGCGATCTAAAGTGTCACCAAGTATAATGTAATTTCGAGCTTGGTATTGAATGCATCGCTAATAAGAGTGAGAGGAGTTAGGCCAAAAATTCTGGGTCCAGATATAGATAATAATATCTCCATACCAAGGATCAGACGAGTCAATTAGAAACAACGACTCATTGGTGATAGAATCATCAAATGTAGACATGGTTTCAGATGAGGGAAGGTTTCATATTAGTTCAACCAAGACTAAGGACATATTAGATTTGGATTTGACGAATTCCAAATTAAAATCCTTGAGAATAAAGATCCATTTAGAGTATTTCCCCACCAACAATTGACGTGACAAAATGTAAGTCATCAGGTTGCAATCAGAAACTACCATAGTCCTTCGAAGAAGAATATATTGGCAAAATATTTGGATAGCTTGCACAACTACCAAAGCTAATAGAGAGAGTATTTGGTTTCAATTTCATTTAAATTTTAACTCAAATAATAGAGAGGATGTTTGTCCCCTAGTGTTACACAGTATTTTGTCACGCCTCCTGGACTTCCCTGTGACATACCCCGAAGTGCCTGAAACATGACCATCATACATTATACTAATCCATGTATACAACTCAGATCCCTCCTTTAACTTTGCTTGGAAAATGTCTTGAGCTTTCCCTAAAGAAATAGCTCTTGAAACCATAAAAATGAGGGTCATTGTTCTTATGAAGCTCAAAACTACGATGGTCACCTGTTGCACTGTGTTTCACCCCTAATGGCGTCGCTCTGTTTCCTGTCATACCTGCGATGACCCAAAAAAGGTAATTTTTCCAAAGATAATGAGGAGCTTCATGATCTAGAATCTTCCAGAGTGGCGAGTTGGAGGAGGTTTCTCATAGATGAGGTTGAATCCTCCTAACTTAACCTCTTTGTCTTATCCCTATGAGCTACCTCCTTGAGATGTGGGCCTAATCCTATCTTTGGAGGAGTCATAACTCCCTTTTCCAACCTATAAATTCCTCCTCTCCCATTCCCAAATGGTTGGTCTATGTCCATTTGCACCCCTATGTTGAGCTTGTGCTTAGAGGCTATTCATTAGACTTGGAGAAGGAGTGTTTGGAGAATTTATTGGCTTGGACTTACATTACCACTCAAGGAAAGCCTTTCAACATCAAGGCTATGGTTGTAAGCTTCCCTTTATTCTTTAAATAATATACAACTGCTGGTTCATCTTCCCAAAATATATATGTTCATGTATGTATTAGCTTAGCATTCCTTGATCAGCTAAGTAGGTTATTATTGGATTTTCTATTGGTTTTAGCATGCTTTGTTGTCTCTTGTTCACTTGTGCAAGTACATAAGCGCTGAGAGAAGCAGGAACAAGTCCGTGACACAAGCAGTTTGAGGCTCTCAACAAAGGAAATCTGATTAACATTAGAATGTGGTAGGTCATCTCTTTCGTTAGACTTTTCAATCATAACCTAGGAAGATGTCTAGTTGATTTTCACTTTAGTTGCTAGACCCACTCATTGGGCTAGAGGGATCATCTATGTATGCAAAGAGGATTAACCTTGTCAAAAAAATGGCGACTCCACTAGGGAGCCTATGACCCTTTCCTTCCCTTTATTCACCTTGTCTTTTGACGAGTTTGATCAACCATCCATTTTTAAACTTCATTGCTTGTTTGTAGTCATTGTCACTTTCTGGTAGATGTCTGAAGGTTGTTAATTTGAGTTGTTCTTGAATATTTTGAGTTTCTTTTTTGGTTTCCTCAACCATCGTGGGTTTGATCTTGACATTCGCGATGATATCATAGGTTTTCTAATTACAGTAGTGATGATCACTACTTTCCTCTTGACAATTGCGATGATTGCAGAGGATTAAGAACTTTAGGGTTTTTCTTCTCATTTTCAGTTCTTTGTACCTTCTCCCAGTGTGATCTTCATTGGCTCTTTTATTGTCTGATTTAAATTGTTTTTTAACTTGGTTTGAGTGTGATTGAAGTTTGATTAACCTTTTAGGGTTTCTAGGTATTCTAGGTAAACCTTCGTCCACTCATTGGTCTTCCCATCAGTTACCAAAGATCAATTACCTATGTTAAAAATTCTTTGTGTGTTTAGACATCCATTACAAATCGTTTTTGGTTCATATGTCTTAAGTTGTTTTCATTAGTAGATACTATGGAAGTTGCTTATGTTCTCTTTGACAAACGATAGATTACGAATCGATTGTCTCATTGGAATCAAAAGGAAGTGTTTGCTTTGGATTTTGTGTTTCGAAAAGTGAGTGTGTTATTCTTTTCATAGTTTTCAAAGCATTTTGAGTTGCATTCAAATCTTTGATGTGAAAGAGATTTTCATATTTGTTGGATCGCTTGCATTCTTTTTTACTTTTTCAATAGATTACGTTAGTTGCATTTTGAAAAAGAGAAAAAATCATCATTATATCTTAAGGAAATTTTGCTTTAAGGTTTGTTTTGGCATTGCATTTGCTTATCGTATGAAAGATTTGATTTCATATTTTTCATTTAGCATTTGAAGATTGTCATGGGTGCACTTTTGCATTTGGTTTGATGCATGATTTGAGTGATCTTCTTCCCTACATAGATAGCTTTCATCGAATTGAAGGATTTCATTTCATAATCTAGTTTGCATTTTAGGAATAGGTAAAATCATTAAGCCCTTGAAATTGAAACATAATTCCTAGATCAACTTTAAAATCTATCAATTAATCTAAGGAGCATTTGAAACATTAACGTTCATATTTAGTGGTCTAGGTTAGAGACATGTTTTGGCATCTTTAAAACTTAGTAGTTGTCATTTTATTCAGCATTAGACAATGCTAGCATGGACTTGTGTTCCCCGTACCATGCTGCCCCTGTAAACGTGATAAAGGGAGATCCTCGCAGGTTGCAAACCTTTATCCATAGGATGTCGAGTCTGCTGCCCTGTAAACATGATAAAATAAACACAACATTCGGGGAGATTACCTGCACGTACGTCAAGTGCTTGCTAAATTTACTTGCTGAGGTGTATATTGCAATTCACGGTTACTTCGTACTCCTTTTACCTAGATTCACCTGAGTGGTCATTTTGATCTTTTTTGACTCTTTAAATCTGAAAAGATCATCGAGCACTTGTCCTTTCAAGCTCACTAAATGAATGAAAGTGACAAGAGTCGCCTTTTCTTCCTTTTCTCGACTCTTAAAACATGAAAAGGAAAAGTTTTTGTTTCAAATTCTAAAATTAATTTACCACAGAACAACATCCTTCCTATGGAAATAACCCTTTATTAGATCTTAGGTTGATACTGATGGCAACATTTCCTGAGTTTACCAGTCAAGGAAACCCCTCTGATGGGAATCCTAGTCATTTTCCTTTTTTTGGATATACTGGTGCTCCTTATATGGCAACATTATCCCTTCCTAGATTGACCATTGGTCTGCCAGTTTGGTTATTTTCGACCTCAGTCGTTCTGAGTGTCCAAACTGCTTTTCAACCAATTTCTCCTCCACCTGAACAACATCAACCTCATGTTGCTCCTAAAATTGACCCCTTTCTTTCTTCGCCTATTTCTTCACCCTATTCTTCCTCTTCACCAGATGAAAGTCTAGATTCTAGTAATCATGAAGCTAAGAAGAAGAAGAAGAGACCGAATAAGTAGAAGCAAAATAAGCAAGGCAACCAAGCAGCCATTTCTACGGATGCAACTAATGAAGAAAAATCTTCCAACGAGCCCCAAAAAGTAAAATTTCCTTGCATGTTATGTAAGGGTGATCACCTTCTTCAGAATTGTCCTGGTATTCCCAAGGTCTTAGAAGTGTGGTCCACAAGTTCTCATCAACCTTTGTCATCAGCGTCGGGCAATCATGCTCCTAACAAACCCTCAACTAGTAACAGTAAAGCCTATGGGAAAAAGGGAAAAGTCAAATTTCCTTGTAAGTTGTGTGAAGGTAATCATCCCATTTGCCTTTGTCCTCTTATGGATGAAGCTTCCAAAGAGTTTGAAAACCTTACAGCTTCTCAACCTCGTCTTCCGACTAGGTATTCAAAGCTTTCCCTTGATCCTCCACTAGTTGATCTAGTGTTTGATCGAAAGTCATCTTTGGTCAATCCCACTCTCTCTAAAAGTGAGTCTCATGAGTCAGTTCTCGACCAACCATTGATTGATAAACTGGTAGACTTGACCTCACCTTTAGTTAACCGTACCTTTCCGGTAGAGAGTGAACCTCATACTACTTAGGTTCCTCTGGTTTCTTCAGTTTTGAATGAACTAGACGGAAATACTCTTGTTCCCGAGGTTCACGAGAGCATTTCTCCTGTTCCCATCGAGCAAGAGGGTAGGTCTCATGTTCCTATGACATCCCCTTTGAGTAGTTTAGTCACTTCTTTTGATTGGAGTCAACTGGAAGGATATCGCCTTCCGTCTTATGTGCCTTTCTAGATTACAATACATGCTTACCATATGGTTAAACCTAGCATAGTCATAGATGAGGGCACATCTGTTTGTATTCTGTCCTCAATTGCTTGGCAAGATTTAGGTTCTCCTTAGCTTGTCCTTGTCACCCAAAATTTGTTAGCTTTTAACAGAAGAACCAGTTAGCCGTTAGGGATCCTTCCTAAGTTACCTATTACTTTGGGAGGAAATATTGTCTATATAGATGTGATGGTTGTACAAGGCCCTTTATATTTTAATCTACTCCTTCGTCGTGGCTATGTTTGTGTCATGGGAGCTCTTGTTTCTTCTCTCTTTCAAGTGTTGTGTTTCCTGCATGAAGGAAGCATTATGATCATTGATCATCTTACATTCATTGGTCCTGAATCAAATCCCGCTCAGCCATCATCCCTAAATGGTTCTTATGTGTAAGAGGTATCACCCCCACCACATGTTAATTATGTGGCCACCTGTTCCATGCCTGCACCTACTGATGATCTAGTAGCTGATGTAGAACATCATGCACTGGGGGCATTGGAACCCAATTTTTCATTTAGATCCCTGGACATGTATCCCTTCCAGAGTGGTGTTCTCCCATTTGATGAGAACCTCTTGAAATCCATGGCCTCTTTTGGTTTGTAAACAAGGACTATGGAGAAAAGTTCCTTGTATTGTGTCAAGCTCCTTAAAAAATGAAACAAAGGATATGGAGCAAAGTTCCTTGTCTTGTGTCAAGCTCCTTCAAAAAAAAATGAAACAAAGGATATGGAGCAAAGTTCCTTGTCTTGTGTCAAGCTCCTTGAAAAAAAATGAAACAAAGAATATGGAGCAAAGTTCCTTGTCTTGTGCCAAGCTCCTTAGAAAATGAAACAAAGGATCTGGAGCAGAGTTCCTTGTCTTGTGTCAAGCTCATTAAAAAACAAAACAAGGACCATGAGGATAGTTCTTTTACTATGTCAACCTCGTTAAAAAAATGAAATAGATTATGAGCATGATTCCTTTTCCTGTGTCAAGCTCGTTAAAAAATGAAACAAATCCCCTTCCAAGTCGAGTCTTTCACTTGATCTCGTAAGTAAACCTTCATCCCATCCACCTGTTAGTAACTAGCAGTCTACTTAGATGAATAAAATGAAGCTCGAGGGGCATGTACCTTAAATTGTATCATTATGCTGGGGGCATACAAAGTTATCTCAAGCATAGTTTATCTTTGTTTCAAGCTTGTGTAAAAATGAAACCAAATCCAAGCATAGTTTATCTTTGTTTCAAGCTTGAGAAAAAATGAAACCATCCTCATGTATACCAAGAATAGTTTCCCATGTTTCAAGCTTGTGTAAAAATGAAGCCATGCCCACTTTACATCTCATGATTGCCGCTTTTATCAGCCGATTTTTGCTGGATGAGCCTTTGTTTGTTCATTCCCTTGCCACCATCTCTTTGGCAGATCATATGCTTTCACTTGGTTGTTTTACCTTTTCCTGAGGAACATCTGTGATGAGTGGTATTATTAGCCAACCTCTTGACCATTACATGTTTTGAGCAGTTCCATCATTACCAGAACCAGTTACTATCCTTTTATACTAATCGTTCCTCCAGGTGGAGTCCCCTTTCATCTCTTTTCATACTCCAAAAATATGAAAGATCGTCGAGTACTTGTCTTTTTGAAATTGTTAAAGTAAATGAATCGACGTTACCTTAGTATATGTTTACCCCTTTTTCGGGTTGATATTGACTATTTACAAAAAGGTACACCTTGGTCAACATGGTCAAGAGGTTCCCTCGAATATTGTTTTCTACCTTTTCAGGTTCGAGTGACAAATTATGAAAAGGTGCATGATGGAGTTTTCTTTTTCGTTTCTTTTTCAAACTCTCTAAATATGAAAAAGATAATGAGTTATTCTTACGTCGAACTTGTTAAAACTTTACGATGAAAGACTCATCACCATGATGAGACCAAGCTTCTCCTTCCTAGGGCTTGTCAAACTTACTAGGATGGATTCATTCGACGAATGAACTTACATAACAAGCATATGCTATCCCCTTCAAGCTTGTGATAAAATAATTGTGGCACTCGCTAGAAATAACAGTGGAAAAATGAAGATGAAACATCCTTTGTATCAGCATCATGTCACTCTTGAACATGACACTCTTCTTCTCTCGTGTCAGGTTTGGTATATCCTCACTCAGTCACTTGTCCTCCCGGGTTTGGGTGATCCATTTTGCCTCTCATTTGAATGTTCCACTCTATCTTCATGACCTTTAGTACTATGTCGAGTCAATGCTATGTTAAAAAACCAGCTCATAAAAAGATAGAAAAGATAGATCAATGACTTCAGAATCAACCTCTTCAAGGGGGCAACCTCCTTTACATTACACAAATGAACAATTCTTCGATGATACAAATGACAAAGCCTTCTTTCTATATATAGGAGTCTAAGGGATCACAATATAATCAAAGCCGACATAGCAATAATAATATAAGGGCACAATAATAATAATAGTGGGCTTCTATGGGGCATAATAATAACAATATGGGGACAATAGGGGCACAACAATAACAATAAGGGCTACAATGACAATAGTAATGGGGGAATCACTAGTATTATAGGGATCTAACATGCCCCTCTCCTTCAAAAATTGTTGTCCTTAATGCTTGAGTAGTTATGGATGCTTCTGTATAAAATTCTCATCCTCCCATGTGGAATCTTCAGCGGGTAAGTTCTTCCACTTGACAAGATACACTGAAATTGATTGATTTTGTAGTTTTCAAGTTCTTGTTTCTGTGACTGCTTTAGGTTCCAATATGATTTTTCCTTCCTCATCAAGTTCTGGCAATATTGTTTGAACCGGGCACTTTTCACCATTAACCTTCTTTAAGCATGAAACATGGAAAACTGGATGCATTCGGGAAGCTGTAGGAAGCTCCAATTTGTATGCCATAGTACCAATCTTTTATAACACCTTATACGGACCATTATACTTTGGTGATAATTTATTATCCTTCTTATCTTTCTTGAGGGACATTTGTTTATATGGTTATAGCCATAGAAATACCTAGTTACCTACATCAAAACTTCTTTCGCTACGATGTTGATTTGCCTGTTGTTTCATTCTATTCAATGCCAAAGTTAGGTTATCCTTTAAGAGTTGGAGAACTTATTTTTGATGTTCAATGTGATCTTCCACTGCTTGAATCTTAGAATTTTCTCTTAAATATGATGTGATGGATGGTGTGTGATATCTATAAAGTGCCATAAATGGGGTAATTTTTGCTGCAGTATGGAAGGAAGTGTTATACCACCATTCAACCAGAGGCAACCATTTGACCCATTCTGTTTATTTATCAGATACAAAGCAATGAAGATATCCTTCCAAACATTTGTTTACTATCTCAGTTTTCCCTTCATATTGAGGATGATAAGATGAGCTATGAGCTAACTGAGTACCAAGACAAGAAAATAATTTTGTCCAAAAATTTCCAGTGAAAATGGGATCTCTGTCACTTACAATAATCTTTGGGTTTCCATGTAGCTTTTGAATTGTTTCCATAAATGCAGTAGAAATTGTACTGGCTTTAAATGGATTCGATAATGCACAAAAGTGTTCATACTTTGTAAGTATGTCAACTACCACCATGATGACACTCTTTCCTTCGAACTTGGGTAAACCTGTGATAAAATCCATTGAAACCTCCTCCCAGCATTGACTTGGAATGGATAAAGGTTGTAATAGAGCCAAGGTCTTAATAGTTTCAACTTTATTTTATTGGCAAACCAAACATTCCGCCACAAACTTTTGAATACTATATCTAAGGCCATCCCAAAAAAAATCCTTCTTAATACTGTGGTAAGTTTTTAAAAATCCCAAGTGTGCTCCTAAGGGAGAGGTGTGCAATTCCATAAGAATATTTTGTTTGATTTGGGAATTCTCACATAGTTATAAGCAATCTTTATACCATAACGAATCATTTTTCTAGCTAAATGTATCAGATGTACTGGGATCTTGTTTTAACTTTTGAATGAGTGCCCACACTTCTTCATCATTCCTCCATTCATCTCTTGCTTTGTTTATCCGATCGGGTTGGATAACAAAAATGGCACAAAGAAATGCTTCCACATCCTCATCCTTTCTTGAGAGTGCATCTGCCACAACATTTTGCTTCCCTTTTTTGTAGACGATTTCAAAGTAATAACCCAACATCTTTGTGACCCATTTTTGCTGCTCTTCTAAAGATAATATTTGTTATAAAAAGTATTTAAGGCTATCATGATCCGTTTTTACCTTAAAGTGTCTCCCATTAGGTAGGGTCATCATTTCTTAAGTGCATGTAGTATTTACAACATTTCCTTCTCATAAATATCTTTGTGTAAACACTTTCCTTTGATTGGACAAATTTCGAAAGAAATGGGTCTTTCTTCTTGCATTAAAACATCACCAACACCATTTCCTAAGGCATCACATTCCACAATAAAGGTTTTTGTGAAATTTGGTGTAGCTAAGACGATGCTTGGCAGATTGCCTCTTTAAGATGTTCAAAGGCCTTCGTTGCTTCTAGAGTCCATAAAAATGCATCTTTCTTCAATAATGTTGTTATAGGTGTGGCTATTCTCCCGTAATTCTTAACAAAATTGTGATAATACCCCGTCAACTCGAGAAATCCTTACAGATGCTTTATGGATGTGGGGATTTTCCATTCCTTAATGGCCTACATTTTGCTAGGGTCTACCTTAAAAACTTCATGAGATACAATATGACCCAGATATTCCACCTCTTGTACTCCAAAGAAACACTTGGAGCTTTTTACATATAATTGTTTCTCCTCCAATAGTTTGAGCACCCTGTCAACATGTTGAACATGATCCTTCCAAGACTTGCTATAGATTAGTATATCATAAAAAAATACTAACACAAATTTTCTAAGGAAGGGTTTGAAAATGGA
>APFE030449792.1:32704-65574 GCA_000404065.3 Pinus taeda | reverse complement strand
CAGCTGTCAGAGGAGTATCTACTTGTTTCAGATCTAGTTGGTGGAAAGGAGATTGGTTGATTCTTGATGATTTTGGATCCAGTCTGAAAATTGATGAAAAGTGGTTCCTGGAAGAAAGAGAAGGTTGTAGCCTTCTGTAGGCCAGCATCTACATACTAGTATCTTGGCTAGTGCAAGAGCAAAGGGGGTTGTAGCTCCCTTCCAGGAAAGCTGGAAAATGAGAGAGAGTTGTAGCTCTCTGCAGGTTGCAGCCTGCGTACTGGTAAAGGAGTGCACCAGTACATTGTAAACAGAAGTTTCTAATTTAAGGAAGATAGAGACGAATTGCAGCAGGTGGTTTTCACCCACATTGGGTTTCCACCTTATATCTTGTGTTCTGTGTGTGATTGTCTTTCTGCTCTGTTTTACTGTTTCTGGATACTGTTATTTGATTCTGCATCACTGACTAACAATCATCATCAGAAAGATAAGTAAAAGCATGTTCTGTATACGCGGGTTTCCTGCGGCATAATCGCGTACATACGCTGGTTTATTAAATTAAAGTAGCGTACAACAGTTGTTTTTGAAAAAGAATAATTATCCTGATAATACTGATTCACCCCCCCTCTCAGTGTTATTTTCAACAAGTGACTATTAAATCCTTAATCAGTCCTAGACAAGGTACCCTTTTCGAATCAAAGGTGTACAAATCATGATAGGATCTAGTTATGTCAAGATTTAAATGATCCATGATATTTTTTGGTATAAGACTATGTGATGCTCCAAAATCAAGCATACAATTGTATAACATAGAATCATTTTTTTTAAGAGTCACATAGAAAAGGGGTACTATTTCATCTACCAAATCTAAGCTAGGACCAAACAAAATTACTAGTTTTTCATCTTGTAGACTAATGATATCACTTTCAGCATCAACTGAGGTATTTTGTATCCATTTGGAGACTTGACTTTTATATCTAGGGTTTTTGGAAAGTTCTGAAAGTGGTATAGGGATTTTAACTCTTTCTAACTCCTTTTCAACATTAAACGCAGTTAAAACAACTTTTTCAATTTGAGTAGTATCAATTGATTGATTTAATGGTCGAATAATAGTTGTTTGAGTTTCAACAGCTTTGGTACAAGGTTCAATTGCTGGAGGTTCCTTAGGGGGTCTTCCAGGACTAGGTCTAGGCCTAAGATCATATCTTTTGTTTATCTATGCAATTAGCAATTCAGAGAAGGCATGGTATTTGGAAACCTGTGAGGAGTCTTAATCTTGTTGAACCTGCTTTTGTTGTGAGAGAGGAATAATAGCAGTCTGACCAAAATAGGTATCCATATTATTAATATCTTCATTTATAGTCATAGTATTTTCATCAGGCTGTTGATCATATATTAGTAAAGGAGTTGGAACTTGTTGATCATTACTAGGCCTTTGAAGAATTTGTAATGGTGGATTTCTATTGTATTGACCTTGATTTTTATTTTGGGGTTGAGTGACCGTTTTTTGAACTATTCTAGGTTGGTTCTCAATCTTGGAAATTCTATTAGACAAATTTCTAAGAAGTGAAGTAATTTAATCTATTTTAGAGTCTTCAGTTTTAGTCTTCTAGGAAGTTAAGGCCTCTTGACTTGATTTAAGTTTTCTTTGGGCTTTTTCCTCTTTAGCTTTTAGTTTGCATGTCTTCAAGAGTCCTTGAAGTTATTTCTCTTAACATCACAACAAAGTCATCTTCAAATGCTTTTGAAAACCTAGATTTAGTTGCTGCTACAGGTGGTTTGCAATCAGGGGGCATCTTATGATAAATTTTGTTGAACCTTTTGATAAAATCAGAGACAAGTTCACCAAAGTTTCTTTTAAGTTCTTCAAACTCAGTTAAAAAGTAAAGAGCATCTTTCTTCACCCCCAATTGATTTTTGAATATATTTGTTAATTCTTCCCAGTTTCTAATTGAATTTGCAAGTAACTTCCTAAACCAAATCCTCACATTTCCCTCAATAGACTGAACAAACAAACTCATGTAAACATTTTCTTGTTCTATGTTCATGTTATCTGCAAAGTCTAAAAAGGCTTGAAGGTGATCCTTAGCTGAGGGACCTGTTTCTCCATTATATCTAGGAAGGTGCTTTAAATATCCATTAGGGAAAGCATCAAGGAATGGAGGTAAAACTAAAGCTCCATATCTTGCCTATACAATGGGTTGAAATGCCATAGTAGAGGATGATGAATGAGATGTTTGTGAAGATGATGATAAGGAAGAGGGAGATGGTGAAAGAGGAGGAGAATTACTATGTGGAGGTGAAGAAGGAGGAGATAAAGAATGTGGAGATTTCCTAAGTGATTTTAAAGGAGTTTTAATAACCAACTTGTGGACCTAAGAATGAATATCCTCTTCAGTTTCAAAGAGTGGATTTGAATATAGAGCAAAGGTCCCTTCAGGTTTTTTAGAAGTAAAAGATTCTGGTGGTTCAAATGTGGAATGAAATGAATAAGTGGTAGGGGATATAAAGTCTGTAGGTTTGTATTCAAGTAGTTGAACACCCAAGTCAGACTCAAATTTAGGTGATCGCAGTGGAAGTGGGAGTTCTAGATGAGATTCAAGTGAATGAATAAGGAAAGCTGATTTTAAATCAACTCCCCTATCTAAGATTTTAGAAACCTAGGTGATAGGTGAGTGTACTTTGGATTGGAGGGAATGTTACTATAGGGAACAAATTGTAATATATCTTTAGGCTGCAAGGCTGAAGTAGAAGAAGATGGTTTATGTCTTCTTCTAGAACTGGCCTTTCTCATAAGTCTTTTTGGATTTGACATAGGACTAACTGTGTCAGATTTAGAATGGGATCTAGTGTGCTTAGAAGGTGCCAGTTTGATATAGTGGAGTCACCAGGTGAAGGATTTTGACCTATTTAGACCTTTAGTCACCTTAAAGGAATAGGAATAATATTGTTGACCCAGGAAAACTTAATGAAATTCAAATCCCCAGCAATGATGCCAGATTGATATTGTATCTTTGAGATGATAATGGTCAGCTATCATGCCAGGGCATCTAAGATAATTGTTTTGGGGGTTTTGTTTTAATTTGGCAAACCAATGTATGAAACAGATTTAAAACAATGATGCCTAACGTTTTGAATAATATTAATATTCAAATAGAGGGCTTCTATTAAAATTCACACAGTGATATAGCTTGCATGGTTGTGAGCAGAAATAGAGAGATGGTATGACTATTACAGTCTTCAAATTGAAAATTAAATAATCATAAGTAAGAAAAGCTTTAAACTATGTTCAGAAGGTTTAACAAAATATGCTTAAGCTTACAACATATGTTGATGATATTATGATTTAGAAGGAATTAGTAAAACAAACAGTTTATATAATTCATTCTCTTTATAGATGATCACTTCAGAAGCTTATAAGAATAATTGAAACACAATTACTCTTACCTGGTTATCTTTGTAAAACATAAGAACATGAAGAAAACACTGTGAAATAAAATTGGAAAAAACTTACAGAAAAATGAAACTGTATGAATCAGAATTCATAATCCATTTGCTTTTGTATTAATGATTCAGAAAAGTCAAGTACATTCAATGTTTAGAAATGCTTCTTCAAGGGTGAAACCCTTAATAACTCGTAAAAGAGAGTTATTTATACAATGATAGAACTGAGAAAATATCTTAAACTATTTTACAAAAATAGATAATTACAAAATCAAGAATATAAACTAGTAGCTGATCCAGCATATTTTGGTGCTGAGCTATTGCTAAGAAAACTGAGAATTGTTGAACTTGTGATGACTATTCCTGTAATGGCTGAATGTTGTTTGATCACCCTCTAGTCAAGTAAATCAGTTAATTATTCCCAACGTTTCTTATCTGGGATAGATAACTTACTTACTCTCCTATAAACTTCATCCATATTTGTATACTTAGTAAAAGTGGGTTTTATTGGAAATATATGCCTAATTTTATCCAAGATAAAAAAAAGAATCTTTGAGTGCATTCAGCACAACCCTTGGTGTTGCTGCACCTCTTATATTTGAAATTGAAGTAGCATTAGTACCCACCTCTGTTATATTCAGAACATAATCCTCAATGGGCATTAATTTGTCATTGATCACAAGCATAGAGGGCAAACCCTTGCTGGTCAAGGGTTCTAACCTACTAAAAAAACTTTGAACTATAGTAGTTACAGTGCTACACTTTTACTCCAACTGAAGGATGAGGTTTTTCTTGGTAATGATCTTCTTTACCTCCAATATAGTTTATGTCCTCTCATTTATACCCAATTCTTCCAGCTCATATCTATATTTAGAATTGAGGAACTTGATTATGTCAGAAGCAATTTTGGGCATGTCTTCAAGCTCTTTAGAAATAGTTTCAATAGCTTGCTGAGCTTTCTCCAAGAGGTCTTTTTGATCAAATACTATCTTGATATAGGGCTAGGTATCCTTGACTGCTTCAGTAATTTCTTCCCATAGAATTTCCTTTGCTAAACCTAGTTTATTTCCAAGGTTTGCATCTTTCCCTTCTCAGAGTCAAAGATTGAAAGAAGTCTGGCTTGAGAGCTGGAAGAATGCTTCTTGAATTGGGTATATGTGTTTAACTTCAATTCTTCATTTTTCTTCTTAATCTCACTGAAAACATGAAAGATATCCTCCTCCTTGTCCTTTTGAATGCTTCCACCAGTCTGAATTACCCGTTGTTCATGAGAAGTAGTAGAATGAGTTGGGGAATGGGTAGACTATCCACCAGACTGTGTATAGATCATAGTCTCTCCAAGTCCATCGAATGTGGTTTTCTGAGACTCATGTGTTGCTCCAACAATCACAAAGATCCTAGGTCTCTTTTTCCTGTGCACAATCCTAAAGCCCTAGCTTGATGCTTCAGTTGTAGGGGAAGACTATTATTCCCTTGCTGTTTTAGCTGTCTTTTCCTGTGCAAGTGGAGTTTGTACATTTGAAGTAGAAACTACTTGCTCTTTAGCTTCTTGGAGGGTGTTCTCTGTGCATTCCAATTGATTTTTGTATTGTTCTATTTTAGGCCTGGCTGTGTGGTGATATGCAGTAAACTTGTTTTCCACCCTGAGTTTAGAAATCACTCCCATTGGGTCATAAAACCAAGTGAAACTGAGACCAAAATTCATTTCCTTTAGTAACCTATCTACTTCTTCTCCCGCTGCTCTGGTATTGTAGATGAATGGAACAACCTGAGCTTTTAGCTTGAATTTATATTTCTTCTTTGCTGCCACAAAGTGTACTTCATCTGCATTTAAACCATGCCTAATATATTCAAGTGCAAATATTTTGATAGGGAGGTACTTGGGAAGTTTGTAGGGTGGAAGCTCACAACCATAAACCCTGATTTCTATGTAGTTTTGGTAAAGATACCAATCTCCTGTTGTGGCTTGGTCGACGAGCTGCAATACTTTAACAATCTCATCATTGATTCTTGGTACTGGAGTGCTACTCATAAGACTAATAGTTGGATGAATAAACAATTATATGAACTGTTTATAGGTAAACCCTTCTTTCTCCTTCATTCCCATTTTAGTCCAAAATATCACTGATTGTTGGTTGCCTTCCTCATCAAGGTTCTATAAGGTGAATGGAAATTTGTCTCCTTACCAATATATAAAAATGTACATAAGTACTGAAGCATATTTGAATACTTCTTCAGTGTTAAACTGGACAAATTTCTCATGTATGGCTTTAGCTAGGAATTAGCTGAAATTATAAATAACAATGGGTTTGGAATCAATAGAAAAGATAAACGAGAAACCTAGTATGGCATCATTAGCATATTGATCA
The DNA here is from genome assembly GCA_000404065.3 of Pinus taeda. Taxonomy (NCBI): domain Eukaryota; kingdom Viridiplantae; phylum Streptophyta; class Pinopsida; order Pinales; family Pinaceae; genus Pinus; species Pinus taeda. Next base: position 59,782 of record APFE030449792.1, on the reverse strand, counting down.
GAGTTATAACCAAGAAGATAGGGCAAAATAGTGGTGATTTGCTTGGTTCTATCAGGGAACATGGATGAGTCATAAGGAAGGTTTCTTTTAGGCAGAGGACTATCAATAGCTAGGAAAAGTTCAAGAGTCTGGGATCTTTTAGTAAAATCTAGTTTCTGATAGGATTCTATCAGGCTTTCATGGGAAAAATGATGGTTGGTGCACTAGTAGGGGCCTGCAACATCTTTTCAATGGACTCAACATTGATTAAACAGAGGTTTTTTCCTGTGGGTGAAATTATTGCTCTTGGGTGGGATTATAGGATTCATGGCATTTCCTGACAAATTCATGTGCTTTGTGTATCTGAGGGAAAATGTAGTGGGAAGGAGGGAGTCCCAAAGTCCTATTTCAACTGTCTAATTAATTAATTGATCTTCCATCCAACAGTAAATTTCATATAAATCAAATTGAGAAGAAGTCTCAATGATTTTACAATCTCTGTCGACCACAAGGGTATGATGGAAGTCAACCTGTGGATGTACAAGGGGATTTGGGATTTCTGCAACTTCTTTTCCCTTAGGAGGCATTTTATCAAATGAATTTGTAGACTAAAAATGATAGAAATGGAAAAATCGGTCTGAAACAGAGTGATCACAGTAAAAATAGTATGACTGAAAAAGAGACAAGTGGACATGGATGTTGGCTTTCTTTTGAACAAGACAAAATAGTTTCCTAAGTGTCAGACTGTCTTTGAGCTATAAGGAGGCAATCTTGAGTGATCAATTTAGTTACAAAAATGCACTGTGTAACCATTTTCATGGAGGAACATGGCTTTTAATGGAAAAATTGGAGTGGAGCTGTTGAATGAATGGTTAAATCCACATTAATTATCCAACGAGATTAATTAACGAGTCTTTGGGACATAAATTCATGGGAGTTATGAATTGAATAAATAATGGATAGGCAACAGTTGATTGGATGGAAGAAATGACGTGGAGCAGATGTGGATGGCGACATGGAGCGGTGGTAAACTGTCACATGTAAACCGTGTTCGGAAGCAACTTGAGGTAGTAAGTTGTTTCGGGATTTTAAGTCCCGAAAGACTAAAATGAGGAGAAGTTGGTTTAAAAAGGCCAGAAACTCCCCACTTCGGACCCCCCGATAAAGTTCGGATGGCGAAAGAGGGCCGAGGAGAGATGTGGGCCATCGAATCTTGGGGGAGCATGCGAGATGAAAGGTAAGGTGGAAGGGATTTAACATGTGAGGAGGAAGTGATGGTGGGATCACGATTTTATGGTGGATGTGAGAATTTTGAGTAATGGGGAAATAAATTAACGAAGTTAGGATACAGTAAAATACATTGGTACTTAGGATTATTATTAATTAAAAATGCAACATCGTATGCACACATTATCCAATGTTACAACTTAGGATAAAAACCTTCCATGCTCCAATTATTTATCATATGTCTACCTACCCTTTACACTCCTAACATTTTCATTTATTCATCCAAGTGCACTTAGGCTAGCAACTCAATATTTCCTTTTAATGACTAATCTACCTCTATCACTTATTTCCTCCACTGGCTCAGATTAAACTATTGAGCCAATTTTATTTGCTACCTATTGACAAATAATTTAAATCTAATCCAATCATGATTAAACTCTACAATTGGATTATATGAACTAGTGTGGCATTTAAACAATCTGCACACAATTTTATTTGAAAAACTAAACTATACTAAGAGTAGTGGCATTTGGATTTGCAACACTTTCAGAGTTTATTATTTTTTGCTTTTCTTTCTAACATAACATTTTATTTTTGCTTTCATTTTTTAGGGCATGTATTCTAACATTTTATTTGATATGAACTTATTCATCAAATATCCTTAACATTTTTTTATTTAATATTCTTTTTGTCCATATTCTAACTTAACATTTTTTGAAATATATTTTCATTTTTTGACTAATTGATACTAACTTAGCAAAACCAAAAAATGCTACAACAGGAAGCTCAGACTTTGAAAGGCTCGGACCTGTAGCAGACTTATGCATGACACATCAGACAACTGAAACATCTGCGCACTCTTGAATAGTGAAGAAATTGAGGCCTCGAACAATGAAGAACTTGATGCTTTGGATAGTAAAGAACACTCCCATTCAAATCTTGGACAATGGACAAAATTAGGAGTCTGTGGCAGTCTTGTGTAACGACTACTTGACTGTTGAAGGAGGTCTTGAAGTTTTTAAAGTAAGTCATCCATAACTTCTGTTTGTTAATTAAGAAGTCTAAAGATTTGTTGCCCTAGTGGTTGGAGCCTCTAAAAAAGCAAGGTTGGATCCTTGAGAAGGTTAGGGTTGGAACCCTACAGGTTGGAGCCTTACAAAAATCCAAGTTGGTGCTTGGAAATAGGTTGGAGCTTGGAATATTGAAGGGTTTGTGCCCTCAAACATCATTGTACTCAAATTTTTGTAAAAGAGGATTGGTGTCCTCACTTGTTTATAATAAAATCCTTATTATTTATTTTCTGATTATAATTGTGAAGAATCTTAACTGGTAAATCTAACAATTGAAAAGAAATATTGATTCACCCCCCTCTTAGTATTTACAACAACCAATGTAGTGCTAAATGCACTACCAGAGGATTGGGGTAGCTTTACTTCAAGTATTTATGGGAATAAAGAAGCTACTCCATTCCAAGATCTATGATCACTATGAAAGATTAAAGAAACTAGAATGAAGGCTAAAACTAATGTGGGATCAAGTGAGAAAAATCAAACATATGCATTTATGGCAAACAGAAGAGGAAAGTCTGGGAAATTTGGTCCTCAGAAAAAGAAGAGGGCCACGGCTAAAATTCAATGCTATGGATGTCAAGAATATGGGCATTACAAAAGAGATTGTCCAAAGCTCAAGAAGGAGAATAACAAAAGGCCATATCATCGAAGAAGAGGAGGAAGCTAAAAATAAGAAGTCCAAGAAAAAGGAAGTAAGAGATCTCTACTATAGTCTTCCTCACCTAGTTATTTTCAAGTTCCAGTTTTCAATTTTTTGTTGTTGTAAGATATGGCTATCATGATTCACTAAGGAAAATGATAGGATGCATCATGACATCATAGAAGCATTAGAAGTAAGATATCATGACATCATCATAGAGAAGCATGAAAGATGGCTGAAGTAGAAGTATATGGAAGGATATAACTCTTGGTAACTTCATTAAAAGCATAAGTGGCACTTATGGGAAAAGGAAGAACAAGTCATCTAGAAAAAAGCTCATCATATATCAGTAAAAAAGGAAACATTTTTTGGATGAGGATACTCAATATCCTCTACTGGAATCTTCATTGGAAGGTTCACCAATCAAAAGGAAGCAAGTGTTTCATTAATAATTACAACTTGTGGGAATTCATGGGATGATGGTATGATGAAAAAAGAGGTAAAGTGGATCAAGGGATTGAAGTTATTTCAATCAAGGAAGTTGCTGAAGGAATACTAGATGACCTAAAGGAAAACGAGGTACGTATGCTTGTATTCAATATTGTAGAGTCATCTCATATGGTTGTAGGTAACATGTATAAATTCTCTATCATGAGAATGTGATAAAAAGAAAGGATCTTCTCCTTTGCAAGGATGTAGGAAGGCATGGGTCACACATTGCCTAGATGAAATCAACATCATATGTCCTCATATGATATATGAGGTGGTTGAAAAAATTGGAGGAACTATGTCTGGAAGTTCCTAGAAGGAAATGTGTGAAGAAATAAAGGAAGAGATATTGAAATATGCAACTATGAAAAAGACAATCAACATCTGAGGATTGAGATATTTGACTAGTATATCTCCATGAAAGATATGAATACTTTGATGAAGTCTGAAAAGGAAAGATACCCTTGATAGTATATATCTTTTGGAGATGTGTCAATGTGTATGTAGGATGTTGTTGCAAACTAGAAGATGTCAGAATGAAAGACAATCACAAAGGCAATTTTGATTTCCTTATTTTTGAATAATATGTAGATGGCCCTATGCAGGGCTACCAAGGGAAGAGATATGGATATCTTCCACCATCACTTTCCATGTACTAGGATGAAATATCCTTAAGGAAACATGGCATGAAGAAGACAACATGACATGAAGGAAGGCCAGATAGGAATTGCTAGATCACTTTCTAATGAAAGGAATAATGACATGATTGACTCATGGATGAAAGTGATGGATGGTTTGTGCCCTACGAAGAAGTCCCAAAACATGAAAACTCCTAAATAAAGAAAAGAAGTTCATGACATCGCGAGGAGGAGAACTTCAAGCAGCTAGTTGTCCCATCATCTCCACCTAAGGAGCCGCTGTAGGTCCCTAGCTAAGGGGGAGCCTAGAAAATAAGTTTCTAACTTGGTATAAACTTGGAAACAAATTCCTAAGCCAAGAGGGAGCTTAGGTAAATTCCTTCTGTAGGAATGAGTACATTCCTTCATCAGAATATATATATCCTCCCTAATTAAGAGGGAGAGGTAGACACATCATTCTCGTCTTCACTTGGGAAGATGAAATGGAGGATTGGGTAAAAATATGGTATTCGAGACTCTTTGAGGATGAGTTAGGGCATCCAAGATAAGAGTAGTCATAGAAGACCACTATTCTTTGAGGATTGGGAATCTAAGATAAGAATAGTCCTAGTGGAACACACCCTGAGAACCTGGGTGGGGTTTTTGAGAGAGATAATGATGAGGGTGTCTATACATCATTGGTCTCACCAACATTATGCTTTGATCTTGTGGAGAGATAGAGCTGTTAGTTAAGGCCTTGCTATGTGACAACACTGGTTGATATGACACTATACACATGGGTTACCAATCTGACTTTTATTATGAGAATTCTTTAGATGGAGAATGTCCAAGTACCTTGTATGGATTATGAATACCTCTTTTGATAAGAGGGAGTGTTGAAAAGCGTAACTAGGTTTGGTCTTAATAATGACATGTGTAATTGTGATTTTATGTAATCAATATAAAGAAGAAAAATAAAATTATTATTGTAATGCTTGTCTCATGGGTTTCATGAGAAAGAAATTTTATTTATAGTTATGGCTCCCATTGTGAGCCCTTAGGATTGGTCATAAAGTCAAATTGACTCAATTTTATGTATGAAGGACCCTTCTTGGGCATGTTAAATTTGTATATGATTCAAATGAAAGAGTCAAAAGGCCTTCCAAGACCAAGCTCAAGTTCCTCCAAGAAGTCATCCTCAAGATGGAATATTAAACCTACACCAAATGATATGTCGACGTAAGAATCCTTCAAGTCGGCTTATGTACCTGGGAAATCCACTATGTATAGGCAACTCGACCTTCACTTGGAGAGGAGTTTTTTGGTGAAGGTCTAAAGCAAGGAAGAAGGTTGAAAATTTCAAGGAAGATAGCATCATAGGCAACTAGAAGAAGGAAGGGAAAGAAAAGTTGTATGGATATGTTTTTGGGTTAAATTCACTCCACACGTGCGAAGTATAGGTGTTGTCTTATGTATAGGGAGCTGAGGTATTGAAGTCACTACCAAAGGTCAATCCAAGGAGAAATTCAAGTGGAGAATCAAGTCAAGTTAAAGATGAATAGTTTCCATCTCAAAGGGAAGAAGTTTGAGAGATAATATCTCTCTCAAACACCACAACTAGGGTTTCTGAATTAGGGCCGAAAGTTGTAGGTCTATTCCTAGGAACTAAGACTCTGAAAGGTAGCTGAGAAGGATGAAGAATCAAGAAGTTTGACTCTCATTGACTCAAGGAAAGAGGAAATCATCAAGGAAGCTTTGTGACTTGGTTTTTGAGAGAAAAATAGGTGAAGGGTCTTGGTCTTGGTATTCATCAATTGAAGTCTCTATAAGAAGAAGCATTCATTTGGGTGTTCCTCTCAAGTGGGGGAGGCTTTGGCCCTGGCCAAATGCCTATATTCTGTGTCTCTTGTCTCTTTATTGTTTATGCTTTGGTAGCTGTTTGATGAAGAAGAACAATATAATAATATAACTAAAGAGAATATTATAATCTAATGAATTAAAAATAATTCACAAGCAGTTATCGCTCAAGAGAAATCTCCTAAACGTGATGCCCTAGATTTCTCAACACATTCCTCCCCCCTGTATTTATGCATTGTCCTTAATGCATCACATGTACACATCCAAATATACTACTACATAATGACTTGTGTGTATAGTCTATAACTACCTATTCATGTCCTCATGCCACACCAATGGCTTCATTCTAGGGCACCCTCCACACTTTCGGTGACCCTTGCACACCAATAGGGTCTGGAGGTTTTTGTTATTCCCCACATTGTTGAGCGTGCAATCCCAACATAATCACCATCGCACCTTGAGGAAATAAAAAAAATGGAATTAATATATACAACAATTCATTTTCACACACACACACACACACACACACACGCACGTGCGTGCACGCGCACACACACACATGTTTTATTTCTTCTAGAAAGAGTGACAAAATCCAAATGCATACAATGATTAATAAAAATGAGACATGGAAAACATAATTTCATGCAATGCACAACCCATGGATAGCTATTAAGTGCCTCAACCACAAAGCACTGTCTTTGCATACAATCATATTTCCCTAACCATTATTCTTGCATTTCCAGTTGCCTTCATTCTTGCTACTATGTCTGAATTTATATAACAACCTAACGTATCAAAGTTTTGTTAAACCTATTTCGATCTCCATCTATTTTGTCATGTCAAAAAAAATTTGCTGAGGTTAATAACTAATACAACCCTTTGTTATTACTTAGCCTGACATAATTGTTGTAGATCTCTTCCAGTAAATTAATTCCCCAAAAAATTATAATATATTATGACCTACCATAAAAATTGTCATAGTTTTTCATAAGCCTACCATAACACCTATTATGGATCGCTTATAACCCAGTTGTATACTTGTCATAAGCCTTGTCATGCACTTGTTAAAACCTGTTATTAACTTGTGATAAACCTGTCACTAAGTTTGTTATAATATGTTATAACTTGTTATAACATGTTACAAGATCTATCATAAACATGTCTTTTAGCCAAATATGATTTTTTTCTAATGCTTATCCTATGATATTTCCTCCAAAATTCTCACCGAATTTGAAATTATGGATTTACTAGTGTGTTCTCCTTGTCAACAAATTTTTATTGACTTATTGAATTTTAATACTTGGGCTAAAGTTATGCCCTATGAAATCTTAACTTCCCAAGAACAATTCTCTTTTGATACTTCTTGTAGCTTCCTCTAAAAATTTTAACAAAATTTTGTCCTTAGATTGAAATTATGGGTTGATAGTTGCTTTCTAATGGTAAACAACTTCTTTTAACTATTTACATGCCCGACTTTGACTCCTAGGCTGGAAGTTATGACCCTGAGAGGTTTGGGCTATTTTTCCCAATTTCTTCTTGCGTCTCGAGCTTAAAAATTCAATCTTAGGTATATATATAACCTCTGTTACTACTTTCTCTTCTACTGGAAGCAACTGTTGCCTTGTTCCACTTTGGAGTAAACCAAGGCATCCTCCTTATCAGGTTTGTGCTCCACCTTATGTTCTTATTCTTCAAATATATAATGACCATCACAAGTTGTTAATTTCACAGCTTAGGGAAAAATTCCCTCCTTTGGATAGTCTTCCGCATCAACAAATTCCCCTCATATCCCTTGGAAGAAATTAATTTGGTTAAGGAAAAATATATTTTTAATATGGAAACCCACATGTTCACAAAAGGACATGTTGCCTTTATAGATAAATTGGACACCTTTGGAAGAATATAAATACAAGTCAAGTGACCCTAATTTGGATATCACCATAAATCATCTTCTTCTCTCTTCTTTGGTTTAGCTCGCACAGGTATGATATTGGTTCGTGAAGGTAGTTCGTACAAGTCCTAAATTGCAGGGTCTGATCTCACACGCGTGAAAAGGAAAATTTTATCTGGGGCCTCAGGGTTGGAACAAGAAAATCTCGGTTATAACTGCACACATATAGGGTGCTAACTATGGATGGAGAGTTGTAGATGCACACATGGTCACTAGCTCTGTGCAGCTAGGACCTAGGGTATTTTAACAATTGTCCATAGAATTTGACGTTGACCACATGCTTAGGAACTTTGATTCTGATTAGTATTGTTGCTGGGATCATCTCTTGGATATTGTTTGGTTGTTTTTCTGGATAGTCTTGTGATTTAAGAATTGGAACATTATACTCTCTCTTTTTTTAACATTTTATGACAATATAATAAGAAGACAAATTTGAAATGGTTTTCACCCTTGTGGGGTTTCCCCTAGTCTTTGAATAAACCCAGTGTCTCTTATTTTTCATTGCATTTACTGTTATATCTACAATTGCTATTAATCATTGGAAGATTAAATTATGTTTAAATATTGCTAATTAAAAATAAATATTGGGCTAAAGTGATTATAACAACATAGAACAATGGAAAAATTAACATGGTATCAAAGCTAAGGTGAAGTCAAGCCCTAGGAGATAAGAGACAAGCAGAATCATCTCTGAAAGAAGCTAAAATAAGCCTATTTGATTTGGTCAAGATGTATACGTCTTACTTCAAGGATAATGAGAAGCTGGGTGACTCATCTAACTTTGTTGCTTGTAATATAAGGTTGGAAGTTATAATAGATGACAATGATGTTTTATAATATGTGTAAGGAGAAATACCTAAGTTTCTGTCAAATGCTTTTTCTATTGTCAAATCCAAGTACAAGAAAGGTTATCTCAAAGCCAAGAAATTATTATTTGTTGGAAATACCGAGGGGGGGGTGAATCAATATTTATTTTCAATTGTTATTTTTACCAGTTAAATTATTTTTATTTAGAACACAAAATGAACAATAGGAATAAATGATTTTATTAATATAATATTTACAATAAATCAAGTACAATATATACAAGGGTCCAATTTGTTGCCAAGCACCAACTTGGTCTTTTGTGAGGCTCCAACCTTTAGGGCTCCAACCCTATCTTCTCAAGGCACAACCTTATGTTTAGGAGCACCAACTCCAAGGACACCAATCCTTCCAATTCTGAGGCACCAACCCCAAGGGCTCCGACCCTATAGTTTTTCTTTGTCAAGAAATGTTTTGATTGTATTACACTGCACTCAAAATCTTCTTCACTGTGTTCTGTCAATCTACAGCTTCACTGCTACATCAATGAAAACCTATCTTCATATGAAGGAGTCTTCACAATTCTTGATATTGCTCACACAGAGTCTGCAAAGTTACCTTATGATGATTTCAAATAGGCATCATGATCTCCAATAATGTCTCCAAGATCTGTTGATGTTTTTCAACAAGATATCTTTGATAAGTTGCGATAAGCCTCAATGGATGCACAATAAAAATAATTCTCTATTTTTTTTTTCCAACCCTTTGTTCTTACTATTGCGGTAACTTTTTTGGGAGTGACTGCTTCTTATTGTCGCGATATCTTACTTCCAAGAAACAAACTCACAATCACTTCAATGCTGGTGCTATCTACTGCTCCCTTCAAATGATGACAAATGAAACTTTATTTCCTTTCACATAACTGTTCTTCAAAATTTCATTCTATACTTCTTCCATCAATCAATTTATCATAGGTCTAAGCCTTTTTAAAGATTAACCCAATCAACAGAATGTTTTTACCTCCGTCTTCCGCTGGCCCTTTGGCTTCCTCTGCGCTCACTCGACCTTTGGCTTTCTTTCTACTGTTTGCTGAACCTTTGGATTCCTTTCTTATGCTAATTCACGTTCATGAGTTGTGAACTATCCTTCTTCTCCACATGGAGGTACCACATGCCACGTCATCACCTTTAATCCTGCAATCGCAATTTCATGAGAATCACAGTCATTCCTTTGAAACTTGAAATATTGCAGATGCGATATTACATTAAACAGTTGTTAATAAATTCGTTGGGTCCACAGCCTTATCGCAATCGACAGTTTGCAGGACTTCGACTGGCACATGGATTAAAAATAGCCTTAACCCTCGTAGTTGACCGTTATCTAAGGTTGAATATGAGATTGATGACTAGGATTGAGTGCAGGACTTCAACCACGACCAAGGAAGTCCATACTTTGCTACCCCCGCTCTTTCGATAGCTATTGCTCCTGTGACTTCTCTTCACTCTTCCACTCTTCCAATAGTTTTCTTCTTTACTCCTTTGTTATCACTGTTTCTCTTTGTTCTTTTGATAACAATTACCCTTGAGAATATGCGATAACATGCTTCTCTTGCTCCGGTGACTTGCTTCTTTGATGGCTTTCGATAAACTCTTCATCTTACTCTTTGGATTCTTGCTCCTGTTGCTTCACGGATCTACTACTTCTATTCTGTATATATATATATATATATATATATATATATATATATATATTCAATCCACTTGGGTCCTCCATCTCATCATATCATCATATATCAAACTTTCATCACTATGAGCATCATGATCAATGGGCATCAATGGGAAATCATGTATCAAAGAATTTGCCATCACAAACACTGCTATATTGACATTAATGATAACCTAGATTCACAATCTCCCCCTTTGTCATTGATGACAATATTCTTCTTCTCTCCCCCTTTGACATCAATTGAAAAGGAGTGCACAAGGACTCCCCCTTTCGAACTGCTCCCCCTGTCATGCAACATCTTTATGAATCAACTTAATGTGATGCTAAAGAAATAACCCCCATATTTTGGCGAAGATGTTCAAATGCTTCTCGAGGAAGAGGTTTTGTGAAAATATCAGCTATTTGCTGCTTAGTATCAATATATTCCAAGATGATGTTTTGTTCAGCTACTTGTTCATGAAGGAAATGATACTTGATTGGTATATGTTTGATCTTTGAGTGCATCATTGTATTTTTGTTGAGACTGATAGCACTTGTGTTATCACAATAGATGATGATTGGTTGATTTGTACTTGTGTTGACATCTTTCAGAGCTTCCTTCATCCATAACATTTGAGTACAACAATTTGCAGTAGCTATATACTTGGCTTCAACTGTAGATAGTGATATGGATGTTTTTTTTTGCTGACCCAAGATACTAGACAATCTCCTAGGAAGAATGCATTTCCATTAGTACTTTTTCGATCATTGAAACTTCTGGCCCAATCAGCATCGGTGTATGCAATCACAGTAAGAGTTGAGCTTTTAGGGTACCAAAGACCAAAATCAGGAGTTCCTTTCAAGTATCTGAGAATTATTTTTACTGCCAACAAATGGGATTGTTTAGGAGATGATTGAAATATTCCTACCATTCCTACTGCTTGTATAATGTCAGGTCTTGTAGCAGTTAAGTATAGGAGGGCTCCAGTTATTGACTTGTAATGAGTTGCATCTACCAGAGGAGAGTCATCATCTTTGCTTAATTTGCAATCTATGGTCATAGGTGTGCTCATGGGTGCACAGTCTTCCATTCCATATCTTTTAAGCATGTCTTTAAGATATTTTGCTTGAGATATGAACATGCCTGACGTGGTTTGAGATAATTGTAGTCCAAGGAAGTAAGATAACTCTCATATCATCGACATCTCGAAGTATTTTGACATATTTTGAGCAAACTCATGGCTCATCTCATCATTATTACTAGCAAAAATCAGATCATCAACATAGACAAGAGTGACTAGTAACTTATCCTCATCCATCTTTATGTAGAGATTACTTCCTGCTACCCCCTTCTTGAATCCTTGTTGTTGTAGATAGTGATCCAATCTTGCGTACCAAGCTCTAGGAGCTTGTTTCAACCCATATAATGCCTTTTTCAACTTACAAACAAAGTCTTTTCCTTCTGCTAGATTAAACCCTTCTAGTTGCTCCATGTAGACTTCTTCCTTGAGTTCCCCATTCAGAAATGCTGATTTTATGTCCATTTGATAGATTTTATATCCTTTTGAGCAAGAAAATGCCAAGAACATCCTTATAGCTTCCACATGAGCTACTGGTGCAAATGTTTCTTCAAATTGTGAATAACCTTTACAAAAAAGCCTTGCCTTATTTCTGATGATTTTTCCATCTTCATTCATTTTTTTTTTGAACACCCACTTGGTTCCAATTATATTTTTATCGTCTAGACGAGGTACCAGCTCCCATGTATCATTCTTCTCGATTTGATACATTTCTTCTTCCATGGATTTTACCCAATGATGATCCTTACTTGCTTGAGTAAATGTTTCTGGTTCTATCATAGATAGGAGAGCAACATCATTTTTCTTTGGTGTACTTGTCATCCTTCTTTGGGTTTGCATCCCTTCATCTATATTGCCAATAATCCTCTCTTATGGGTGATGTTTTCGGAGAAACTTCATCTTTGAAGGGGTTTGAGATGGTTCTTTTTCCTTGTGTTTTTCTTGATCTTTTTCCTCTTTTTCAGGTTCTTCAATGAGAGGGTCAACTTCTTCAATTTCTTTTTCTGGAAGGTCTTCACCAATCTTCACATCAATGCTTTCCACTATTTTTTGTAGTCAATTATTGTAGCACTTGTAGGCTTTGCTCCTTGTAGAATATCCAAGGAATATCCCTTCGTCAGCTCGAGAATCAAATTTTCCTGGTGAGCAATCATTGATTTTTATGAAGCACTTGCTTCCAAAAATCTTGAAGTATTTTTATTGAAGCAGGTCTTCCTCTCCATAATTCATAAGGAGTCTTCTCATTATTTGGTCTTAGTTGAGTTCGATTCAAGGTATAAACAGTTGTCCCGATTGCTTCTCTCCAGAATTTTGGCTACAAGTCCACTGTTATTAACATTGTTCTTGCCATTTCTTGAACTGTTTGGTTTCTTCTTTCAACTACCCCATTTTGGTTGGGTGTTTTGGTAGCGGAGAGTTCTCTTTCGATTCCATGTACTTTACAGAATTCATAAAATTCTTTTGATGTGAATTCTCCCCCTCTATCCATTCTAAGACATTTAATGTTAGAATCCTTTTCATTTTCTACAAGAGCTTTAAGATTCTTGAAACACTCAAATGCTTCAGATTTATATTTTATGAAATATACCCACATCATTCTAGTATAGTCATAAACAAATAAAGCAAAGTACCTTTCTCCTTGGAGTGCCAGAGTTCTAGTTGGTCCACATAAATCAGCATGGATGATCTTCAAATGTTTTGATGTAGAAAACTCCTTGGTCTTATGGCTGGTTCTAGTTTGCTTCCCATGTTGACATGGACCATACTCCTTGATTTGGCTTGAATAACTTTGGGATGTCTTGTACTGCATTAATATTGCTGATATTGATCAAGTTATTGAAATTTGTATGTCCAAGTCGCTTGTGCCACAACCAAATTTCATTTGTTTGACTTAAGTAACATTTATCTTCTTGAATTTTGTTCAGAATGTAGAAGTTATCTGATGTTCTAACTCCTTTCGCCACAAGTTCCCCTGAGGAAGAGTTTCTTATTTCACAATCTTTAGTACTAAAGACAACATTATGTCCTTGATCACAGATTTGGCTAACACTCAGGAGATTGTGCTTGAGCCTGTTTACTAGCAAAGCATTTTGAGCCTTTCCTTTTCAATTAATAAGGGTAATAGTTCCATTTCCAGCAATTTTGGTAGATCCACTTCCAAAGGATACATTTCCTTCCTTTTGTTCAATGAGACAAACTTCCTTTTGTCCCTTGTCATATGTTTGGAGCACCCACTATCCACAAACCAATGATTTTCATCACTGTGAGCACATAGAGCTAGGCCACATTTATCCGTGTTAGGATTCTCATTTTTTTATTTTCTTCTTTTGAGGGGGAAATTTTTTTCATTATTTCCATTATCATTACATAATGAGCAAATTGGATCAAATTTGGACAAGGGATCAAAAGAGTTGTAGGTATTTATTTGTCCTTTCCCTTTGAGACCATATGGTTTTTTTGTTTGATCCTTCAATTTTGGTGTTTCATTCTTACGAGCCATGCAATGTTTAGCTTGATGACCAAAATTTTTAAAATAAAAACAATGCCCAAAAAAGATAGTTTTGTACCTGTTGTAATAGCCATGATTTGAATCAACATTCTTCCTTGGAGTTACTCTCTCTTCATTCTTTGGATTTGAGATGGGCCTTTGATGAAATAATCTTTCTTCTTTTGGGTTGTTGGAAAGTATGTCGGCATAGCTTTTCGCATTATTCTTAGTACTTGATGATTCTCCTTTAAAACCTATCCCAGAGTTGTCATGTTGAGGTTTTTGATTATTTAGGATAATGTCAAGTATTTGAGATCTTTCCCAACCCTTTTTGACTTGCTCCAATTCCTTCCTCAGAGATACTATTTCGGCTTCACGTTCTTCACAAATTTCTTCTTTTTCTTTTAGCTTATTTTTCAATAGGTCTTCCCTTCTTTTTGTTTCCTCGTTTTCTACCTTGAGAGAGATGATTTTATTTCGTAATTTTTCATTTTTCTTCAATGGAACTCATTAACAATTCATCTACATTTCCCTCTAGACCTGAATCATCATCATTTGTGAATTCCATGAATAATACTTCTTGGCTTCCAACATGGTCATTTTCTTCATTTGATTCATCATTACCTCCTTTGCGGTGAGGGAACTGATAAGTTGATTTCTTTTTGATGACTACAAATACACCCTCATCAGGCTCATTTTGCTTAGAGAAGAAATTCTTCTTATTGAACCCTTTCTTTTTGTATACCATCCTTTTAGAATTTTCCTCACCATCACTATCATGCTTAAGAGGACATTTTTCAGCATAATGACCTATTCTTCCACATTTGAAACAAATAAGAGGGTACTTACGTTTTAGCTTAGATCCTTTCTTTAGTCTTCGTACAAATTTCACCAATTCAGATTCAACATCGGAGTCATCACTACTGGTATTCCATTCTTTCCCCTTTTTTGATTATGAGGCCTTGAATGCTGCATCTTTGGAACTTGGGCTTCCTTTTCTCATCTCATAGGCAATGAGGATTCCATGAAGTTCATCCATCTTGAGAGTATCTAGGTCCTTCATTTCTTCTATAGCACTTACTTTGGAGTCAAATCTGTCTGGGATAGATCTTAAGACCTTTTGAACAATAGTTCTTTCTTCAATGTTTTCTCCCAATCCTTTAAGAGAGTTGACCACTTCAACTACTCGGAGAAAGTATGACGCAATATCTTCTTCATCATCCATTTTCAGACTTTCAAATTTCCTTCTATGAGTTTGAAGCTTTTCCTTCTTAACTTTGGAGTCCCCATCATATAAGCTAACTAGCTTATTCCATACTTCTTTGGCTGAGTCACAATTCATGACTTTTGTAAATTCAGAATTAGTGATTCCACTAATGATGGAATTTAAGGCTTTTGTATTTGCAATGTAAGCTTTCCTTTCGTCTTGATCTATTGGAAGAGTGGAAGGAGTTGTGTACTCATTTAAAATTGAATGCCAAACTTTAGGTCCAAGGGATATTAAGTAGTAGGACATTCTTTTCTTCCAAAAACCAAAATTTGTGCCATCGAACAAAGGAGGTCTTCCTGACACTTCTTGATTTCTCATTGTGAATGATAATCCTTCTTCTAGCTGTTAGGCTGATATGAAGAAGCTGGTTTTGATACCAATTGTTGGAAATACTGAGGGGGAGTGAATCAATATTTCTTTTCAATTGTTATTTTTACCAGTTAAATTATTTATATTTAGAACACAAAATGAACAATAGGAATAAATGCTTTTATTAATATAATATTTACAATAAATCATGTACAATATATATAAGGCTCCAATTTGTTGCCAAGCACCAACTTGGTATTTTGTGAGTCTCCAACCTCTAGGGCTCCAACCTTATCTTCTCAAGGCGCAAACCTTGTGTTTAAGAGCACCAACTCCAAGGACACCAATCCTTCTAATTCTGAGGCACCAACCCCAAGGGATCCGACCCTATAGTTTTGCTTTGTCAAGAAATGTTTTGATTGTATTACACTGCACTCAAAATCTTCTTCATTGTGTTATGTCAATCTACAACTTCACTGCAACATCAATGAAAACCTGTCTTCATATGAAGGAGTCTTCACAATTCTTCATATTTCCCACACAGAGTCTACAAAGTTACCTTATGATGATTTCAAATAGCCATCATGATCTCCAATAATGTCTCCAAGATATGATGATGTTTTTCAACAAGACATCTTTGATAAGTTGCGCTAAGCCTCAATGACTGCACAATAAAAATAATTCTCTATTTTTTTTTCAACCCTCTGTTCTTACTGTTGTGGTAACTGTTTCGTGAGTGAATGCTTCTTATTGTTGCGATATCTTACTTCCAAGAAACAAACTCACAGTCACTTCAATGCAGGTGCTTTCTACTGCTCCTTTCAAACGATGACCGATGAAACTTTATTTCCTTTCACAAAAATATTCTTCAAAATTGCATTCTGTACTTCTTCTATCAATCAATTTATCATAGGTCTGAGCCTTCTTAAAGATTAATCTAATCAACATAATGTTTTTACCTTCGTCTTCCGCTGGCCCTTCGGCTTCCTCTGCACTCACTCGACCTTCAGCTTTCTTTCTACCATTCACTCGACCTTTGACTTCCTTTCTTATGCTAATTCATGTTAATGAGTTGTGAACTGTCCTTCTTGTCCACATGGAGGTCCCACATGCCATGTCATCACCTTTAATCTTGCAATCACAATTTCATGAGAATCAGAGTCATTCCTTTGAAACTTGCGATATTGCGGATGCAATATTACATTAAATAGTTGTTAATAAATCTATCGGGTCCATAGCCTTATCGCAATCGACGGTTTGTGGGACTTCAACTGGCACATGGATTAAAAATGGCCTTAACCCTTGCAGTTGATCGTGATCTAAGGGTTGACTATGAGATCGACGGCTAGGATTGAGTGCGAGACTTCAGCCACGATTAAGGAAGTCCGTACTTTCCTACCCCCACTCTTCCGATAGCTGTTGCTCCTGTGAATTCTCTTCACTCTTCCACTCTTATGATAGTTTTCTTCTTTACTCCGCTGTTATCACTATTTCTCTTTGTTCTTTTGATAACACTTACCCTTGGGCATATGTGATAACCTGCTTCTCTTGCTCTGATGACTTGCTTCCTTGATGTCTTTCGATAAAATCTTCATCTTAATCTTTGGCTTCTTGTTCCTGTTGCTTCACAGATCTACTGCTTCTATTCTGTCTGTGTGTATATATATATATATATATATATATATATATATATATATATATATATATATATATTATATATATTTCAATCCACTTGGGTCCTCCATCTCATCATATCATCATATATCAAACTTTCATCACTATGAGCATTATGATCAATGGACATCAATGGGTAATCATGTATCAAAGAATTTTCCATCACAAACACTGCTATATTGACATCAATGACAACCTAGATTAACATTATTAATGGTTTGCAAGATCATTTACTTGTTTATGATGGTAGCTTGAAGAAGTCTAAGGATATTTATGAAAAGATGGTTGGGATGTATGAAGCCAACAACTTGAATCACATACTCTCTTTGAATAGTCAACTCAAATAGATGAATATGAACAAGGGTGAATCCATACAATCCTATATCATGAGAGTATCTCATCTAAGGGATCAATTGCAATCTACTGGTGAACAAATATCTGACAGAGAATTGGTGGTGGCGACTCTTCAAGGTATTCCTCCTATTTGGGAAACCTTTATTACTACTCTGAGCAACAATAATGTTATTATCTAATTTGATGAGCTCATTGGGTAATGCACTCAAGAAGAGGCCAAGATGATTGCAAGAGGAAGAATTCAAAAGCATGAAGAAGGAGAGACCTCGAAATTTGTTACTCAAGATATGAAGAGAAAAGGAAGAGGAAATCCATCTATTTCAAGAAGGCCTCCTCCTGAATCAAAGGACTCTAAAAGAATATTAAGGGATATTGAATGCTACAATTTCCACAAGCATGGTCACTATGCCCAAGACCCCCCGAAGAAGAGAGAAGCATCAAGGTCTAACCAAAGCTACAACAACAACAACTACACTGATAGAAGAAGAAGTGATGATAGAAGAATAATTGATGATAAAAGAAGCAATAATGATAGAAGGAGAAGAGATACTCCAGATGACTACGAAGAAAGCCATTGTCCTAAAAAGAGACAAAGAAATTCTATGTATGAAAATAATACTACTAGCCAATTTGAATACATTCTTATTTCTGCTCTTTCTAACTCTTCCATTTTAGATTCGTATGATATTTTCTTGGTATATAGTGGTGCTTCTTGACATGTCTCTTGATACAAGGAAGTCCTCTCTAACCTAGTTGAGAGGGAGATAAGTTTGAAAATCATTCATGGAATACCTCTACTAGCAATGGTCCACGATACTAATCATTAAAGTAAGTTATGACACCAAAGTGGAAAGAAGTCAAGGGAACTATTTCCCTCTAGCAAGAACAATATTGATGATCCCAAGCATAATGGAGCAGCTGCGAAAGAATACGTTTGGAAGGATGCCATGGTCAAATAATATGAATTAATTATGAAGAATGATGTATGGGATGTTATGTCGAGGCTTAAGGGAAAGTCTATTGTAACTTCAAAATGGCTATATAAGATCAAGCATGGAGCTGATGGAAGCATTCAGAAGTACAAAGCAAGGTTTGTGGCCCGAGGTTTCTCCTAGGAAGCTTGGATAAGATTATGATGATATATTTGCTCCCATTTCCTGTTACACTACTATTAGATCAGTTGTTAGTCAAGGATGGAAACTTCACCAGATGGATGTAAAGATGACATTTATTCACAACATACTATAGGAAGAAGCATATGTTGAGTAGCCTCAGGTATTTGAAATAAAGGACAAGAAGACTCACGTTTGCAGATTGAAGAAAGCATTATATGGTTTGAACCAATCTTCCTGAGCCTGGTATGCTTGTATTGATAGTTACCTGATGAAGCTTGGATTCACAAGAATCTGTGCTGATCCGAACCTCTAATTCAAAGTGGTCCAAGGTATGATTTTCATTCTGCATGTAAACAATTTTCATCATTTTCTATTTATTAATTGAAGTTCACTTTCGTTGTATCTTTCTGTTTCTATTTTAAATCTGTATTTCATTTTGTTCCTTCATCAATCTTAATCACAATAGAAGGTAAATGCCATAATCCTACAAAGGTTGTGCAAAAGTCTCTTAAAGAGCATCACCAAAATCCATTACTAGAGGAGATGATTAACTCCCTTTTGGAAGAAGTTGAAGCATAAGTCCTACCAAAAGATATCAATTTGGATGACCCACGACTAATTTCCCTTGTGAAAAATTGGCATGGAAAAGATGTGATGGTTATGCCAACTCATGAGGCTAGGATTCTATATAAGGCCTATCTTTGAAGCACACAATTGGGCTTGAGTTCCTCACAATCTAGTCTTGGGGTTCATACAATGGATTTTAAGGTGGTCTCCAAAAAAGGCAAAGAAACCAAAAACTGAGGCCGTAAGAGTGTTAAGGCATAGATCCAAGAAGATGGTGAACAATTAATCAATTCGCGGAAAGTCATGCAAATGTTAGAGGCATTTCTCCCCTTGAAATTTTGAATCCTCAAGGAGTTTTCTATCTTGTTATGGTTATTGTAGTAGTTTTCTAATTGTCTATTCTTGGTAGGCAGCTTGTAGTTTCAAGTATCTCCTATAGCTTTTTCTGATTAATGAAAAGATCTTTTTACCCCATAAAAATGATATATATATATATATATATATTAATAATAATAATAATATATATATATATATAAATATGTATGGTATATGTAGTAGATATGGGTATGTATGTATGTATGTTTAATGATACGACGTATGGTATGGTAACGTACGTAGCTATGTACGTAGGTACATACATATACATATACATAATACTATACAATACATATACATATCATATACATTATGTATATGTATATGTATATGTATATGTATATATACATGTATATGTATATGTATATATACATGTATATGTATATATTAATGAAACTATATTAAAACTCTTTTATCCTCATAAATTTAGTGTGGATGGACCATCTTCCCTTCACTTGGTATGCATTTTGCATAATGTTAACGACCTACTTCTCCTAGATTGAATGACTTCTGTTGGTTAGTTTCTTGTCATGAATATACTACACAAGTCAAGTTTTTAATGTTATAGAAGATTCCTTTTAGGATTTATATACATACATGAGATAAATGGCTTTGAGATGACCTGTAGAAAAAGGACATACTTTGTTATTTTGCAGTAATTGATAAACATTCCTACATAAAAAATCCTAAAATGCGTTTCAACCCTAAAAGAGGAAAAAGGAAATTGTGTGGCAGCGGAGTTAAAACATCGCATAGAATTTATTAAAAGGAAAAGGATATAGAAACCATCCATGGACATTTACCATCTTTACTTCACTATAAAGGTAATATGTAGGATAATCTTTCGAAGTTTTTCTTTCTTTTAGTATTTCTTATCACGGTGATATCATAATGAATCACTGTCTATGTTTTGAATATTATTTTTCACACACACATAAAAGTTAAGCTGCATTGCTTGAAATTTTCACATTACATAGTAGATTGACTTCAAAACTTTATTAGTATTTCCCTACCATAAAGGAAACCAAGGGTGGATTGGAAGAATAATGTCCATGGGCTTGAATTTTTTTTATAGCAATAACCGCCATACAAAACTATAAGTAACAAAACACAGAACAAAACCCATAACTACACATCATGGTCAAGCATCCAAAAATGTCACCGTAGCTGGATGATCCACCCTTGTACCTAGAGGTCCTTTAATTTTGAACTCACATTGGATCATCCTCCACTAGCACACAATCCATACTAGACCAACCCAATCCCCCCTACTTAACCACAAGCCCTAGTGAGGCTCACGCCTTCCCAACCACGGGACAAGATACCACTAACAAATAAACACTCTACATATCAAAGATATACTAAACACCACCGCCAATAAGAAGTCTAACCTCAGACAATTTTCCAGAAGGTTAGTCTGACACTTTCTCAACACAACAACCCCGCACAATTTGACAACATAAGAGAATAAAGAGATACAGTAACATGCAATAAATAAAACCATGAAGAATAAATTATTTAGGGCCAACTTTGATTCCCATGCGCTCTATAACTTCTACGACCACCCTGATTGTGGATTATAATAACAATATATTAATAGTATATAATCATACCTATAAATATAATTTATAGCTACATAAAAATGTATAACACTTATTATTAATTATTATAATATTTTATATGATTTAATTATTTAAAATTTATTTCATATTTCTACTATTAAAATATAATATATATTATTAAAATATAATTATATAACACATGATTACTGATTGTATTATAATTATATTATTTATTAAAATTAGATTATGAAAATTATTAATAATTTAATGTTGTATGAATTAATGAAAAGCTATAGTTTATTTGTTCTATATTTTGGAAAACTTTTCATATTTTCTATTTTAAATGGTCTTGAATTTGTCATGGAGTACTTGGAATCACAGGTTTAAGTTGTAAACTCTCCATAATCTGAGTGCCACAAGGGTTTTTTAGGGTGTTAAACCCATATGTACAGTCAAAAACCTATTTTAAACAACAAGAATTAAGATTTCACCAAAAACATTTCGCACGATTTCGGCCAAAACTTTAAAACATAGCATGTTTAGACATTAATGTATGCACTAATGTTGTATTCTATGGCCCCGAGGAGGATAAAGTGTTAAGTTACTTATGAGGGCTTGGTCATATGATAAATAATCAAGCATAGATATATGGTCTCTACGAGAGATTCTTGTTAGCCAAAGAAGATCAGATGGGCACACTTAAGGTTATGGGTGATTCTCTCCTAATCATGCATCATTTGGTTAAAGGCTTCCTCCCAAAGGATAAATCTATGAAAAACATCATGACAAGAATAAGGAAAATAGCAGAAGATATCCCATCCAAAGCATATTTCCATGTCGTAAGAGACTTCGAAAAAGAGTATGCTAATGAGGGTTGTAAATTGAAAATAGGTGAATTAAAGATTAATGGTCAAATAAGGCTTGCTATAATTCTCTAATGGTGGATGCCTTTATGTGTTGTAAATTTTGTGTTTTGTTTGAGCAATTTTATAAGGTATTTACCTACAATTTTTTGTTGCTAAGATATATTCATCTCTAAAAAATTATGTATTCCTATTCGAAAAGAAAAAATAACTGAATTTTTTTGATGAATTAGCTCTATAATGGTTGATGTATTTGCTGCCAACCCTATACACAACTATATAATACAAATATTATTTTCAGTTAAAAAAAAGTTATCAATAAATTAATAGTCTTTCTCAGTATCAATATACTATAAACAATATCTACAATTATGTTCATGTAGGATAAAATCAAATAATACAATTTTTTTGGGATACACAAAAAATCATAAATAAATTAATGTTGTATGTAAATTTACATTAAATTATATATACTATAAGAATATTTAATATTAATTTATATTTATGTAGTTTTCTTTAATAATAAGAATTAATTATTAATATTTTATTTTAACTTTTTAAAATAATTATATATTAATTATTTAATAATTTATAACTTTATATATATTTAATTATAATATTCATTATCTCCATATTCTAACCCAAAAAAACAAAACCAAAACAAATTACTTTGAATTTATAAAATTTCAATTATTACATATATTATTTTTTCTCCTTATGCAAACATTGCAAAACATGCCAATGTCCAATCCGCAATCCACTTAAGCTCAGGGCCCAAGTTAAGCTTTTTTCTTAAGCTCAGGTCCAAGTTAAGTTAGTTTTTTTCAGAATAAAATATGGTGTGATAAACCTAGGTTTTGTGTTTAAGTTAATTGTAAATTTCTAGAATATTTATAGAATAAGAAAAGTAAGAAAAGTTAATGGTAAATTTCTGGAATATTTATAGAATAAGAAAATTAATTATTTCACTTAATTCATATTACTCACATTTAAAATATTTCTAAAATCCACAACTTACAATTTAGACATAATAAAAACATTATATTGCATAATAAATCCTAATGCAAATTAATAGAGATGTATCAATCAAAGCATTCAGCCATAGCTACACAAAGCTATTTCTGTGGATGCTAATTTATCACATAAGAAATGGTATTTCACATTAGTAGAGATCTATTCTAGGTCAATCAAATCATTCAGCGGTAGCACCACATAGCTATTTCTATGGATTTTTTTTCACAAATCACACCGAATTGAGGCGACCATGGATGCCCTAGTATACATTTGATCATCAATATTACTGGAGATTTCAAGTTTAACTGCAACCAGACGCAGTCGTAGTGGCTGTAGAATCGTTATAAAACACACGAGATTCCTTCACGGGAGCTGTCTCCTCCTCGTCCTCCGTGTTCCAGAGGAAATTGGCATACCCACCAACAACATAGCTGCAAAAAGCAAACACCATTATATCCCTGGTAACTACACCGAGAATAGCAACTCCGTTAAATAAATCACGAAATTTGCAATTGAAGAATGGGTACCAGTCATCTGGCGCTGCTTCCACAGCTCGCTGGAAGTATGATTCAGCACGGCGTTTGTCGTTGTAAACGTCCCATATAAGATTGGCATAGAGACACAGGACGTCTGCATCACCAGGGCTTGCCAGTATCGCCCTTTCATAGTATTCCTCTGCTTTCTTCACATCATTCCGAACCTGACACGACACCCCATACAATTCAACCCCGGTATAAATATATTAAATCATTATTGAGAAGGTAGTCGGACGTCAAAATTATAATATTCTAATATATATAAGAGTGGTCTATAATGTTATTTTTAGGAGATTCCAGTGACCGGGTGAAGAAATTGAGGTTAAATCTTGATTTAGCAGTTAAAATGGTTTTTTAACTGCATATTTGGATTCGGCAACCTGAAAAACCCCTGGGAGGCTTTGATTATGCAGAAACTACTATAAACTTGCGATTCCAATAAATTGCTACAGATTTTGACAAAAAAACCCCTAACTTTAATTTAACTAGAAATAATTTACCATACTTCATTGAAATAAAAATTGAGATTAAATCAAATAATCAAGCATGCTCATTGATGATCGTTCAATTTTTCATGAAAACCCTTTCGTTGTTCTACAATGAAACGATATACAATATTGTAGACAGAACTAGAATAAGACAATCTCGTTGAACAGTGCCGCCGAGGTTTCTGACGACCCAGAATTAGAACTCTTAGTTAAATGACAGGTTTCCCTTCTGGGAGCTATATATTTATATCGTTATTCTTTTCAGACTTTTTTATATATATTTCAATCATTTTCGTTTTTATTATGTAACTAAGAGTATATTTACAGTTTGTGAGCATAACATCATCTAAGTATACTGTAGTTGACATCAGATTTCAGATTTATTTCTCTACCCTTATCATAATAAATGAATATGTTTTTTCATATATTTTTAATTTTTTATCGATAGGGGTTTATTTAAAGTATATATATTACGTACTAGTTCAATATAGAGTTTAATTTCACACTTAATGAGCGTCTGAGAAAATTTGTAAAAAGATGAGTGGAAAATGCGAACATAAAAATATTTTTTTTTTTCTTTATAAAATTATTGATCCCAAAATGATATCATCAATTTTAAGCATATTATCATTTTAGAGTTGGTTTTGTTAATAGATTCTTAATGTTGAAATTTACCTGCCAAATTACACGAATGTCTATTCAAACAAATAAACCATAAACCCAAAAACAAAAAATTATTTTAATACTAAAAAGTCATTGATAGTAGTACAGTGATGTGTGGTTTGAGGGTAAGTTTATTTGGGTGAAGCTTGAGAGACCGTAGTTCAAATCTCATTGAGTACACTTGCACGCTGTGGTGGATGTTCGAGAAATAGTGGCGGATGTTCGAGAAATAGTGGCAGCACGAGAGTCTCGCTTTATAGGATCTTAGTATATCGACTTGCAGGGAGTTGGATGTACTATTGATGTTATAGTGGCGACACAGAGAGTCTCGCTTTGCTAAAACCATAGGATCTTAGTATATCGACGTAGGATCTTAGTATATCGACTTGCAGGTAGTTGGATGTACTCTTGGTGTTATAGTGGCGACACAGAGAGTCTCACTTTGCTAAAACCATAGGATCTTAGTATATCGACATAGGATGTTAGTATATCGACATATGCTTTGATAAAACCATAGGATCTTAGTATATCGACATAGGATCTTAGTATATCGGCTTGCAGGTAGTTGGATGTACTCTTGGTGTTATAGTGGCTTATAGTGGTGACACAGAGAGTCTCGCTTTGCTAAAACCATAAGATCTTAGTATATCGACATATGATCTTAGTATATCGACATACGCTTTGCTAAAACCATAGGATCTTAGTATATCGACATAGGATTTTAGTATATCGACTTGCAGGTAGTTGGATTTACTCTTGGTGTTATAGTGGCGACACAAAGAGTCTCGCTTTGCTAAAACCATAGGATCTTAGTATATCGACTTGTAAGTAGTTGGTAGCTACGAGGATTGAACCTAGGCTTTGCTAAAACCATAGGATCTTAGTATATCGACATAGGATTTTAGTATATCGACTTGCAGGTAGTTGGATTTACTCTTGGTGTTATAGTGGCGACACAAAGAGTCTCTCTTTGCTAAAACCATAGGATCTTAGTATATCGACTTGTGAGTAGTTGGTAGCTACGAGGATTGATCCTGGGCTTTGCTAAAACCATAGGATCTTAGTATATTGACATATGCTTTGCTAAAACCATAGGACCTTAGTATATCAACATAGGATCTTAGCATATCTCGCTTTGCTAAAACCATAGGATCTTAGTATATTGACATAGGATCTTAGTATATCGATTTGCAGGTAGTTGGATGTACTCTTGGTGTTATAGTGGCGACACAGAGAGTCTCACTTTGCTAAAACCATAGGATCTTAGTATATCGACATAGGATCTTAGTATATCGACATATGCTTTGCTAAACCCATAGGATCTTAGTATATCGACATAGGATCTTAGTATATCGACTTGCAGGTAGTTGGATGTACTCTTGGTGTTATAGTGCCTTAGAGTGGCGACACAGAGAGTCTCGCTTTGCTAAAACCATAAGATCTTAGTATATTGACATTCGCTTTTCTAAAACCATAGGATCTTAGTATATCGACATAGGATCTTAGTATATCGACTTGCAGGTAGTTGGATGTACTCTTGGTGTTATAGTGGCGACACAAAGAGTCTCGCTTTGCTAAAACCATAGGATCTTAGTATATTGAATTGCAGGTAGTTGGTAGCTACGAGGATTGATCGTGGGTCTCCCATAGATTATGACTGGCAGTTATTATCGATTCACCCTGTGATTAAAAAAAAAAGACATTAATAGTGAATTTTTTTGGTGAGGTGACCCTAAAAAACACCCAATAAGATATTTCATTTGTTTTGATGATTAGTATGATTGCATTAAGCAAATACCAAAATAACCTTTATTTGTGGGAAATGGACAATTTCCCAAAAAAAATAAAAAATAACATAACCGTGTTTTTAGGTATTGAATTTATTTATGTATTGAAAAAATAGATTTTAAAGCTAAAATTTGGGATAGCCTATATCTTCTGCCATTTAGTCTTTTCTTTTGTAATATTTTATACATTTATGCTTGATGCATTTAAAAACCAATTTTAAATAAAAAACCACGATTTTAGATTGCAACTTAAATTTCACAATCGTGCCAAAATTCGAAGTCTATTATTAATGTTAAATTGTTATATACCTAGGGGGGATAATATGGGGTACCAAGGGAGGTACCCAAGGTAATAATGTAATAATGTAATAATGGGATGGGCCATAGTAATAAATAAGGTGGTTAACCCATGTCATGTAAGGGACCACAAGTAGTTATAATAATGTAAGGGGCCCATGGTATTAGTTGATGGTATGAGGAAACCATGGTAATGATGCATGGTATTGTATGTATGAGGCCTATATAGAGGCTAGAGACTCCACATGGAGGGATATGGAGAGAAGTATTCTTGTGTAAACAAGCATATGGCTTGTGGA
>APFE030449792.1:993-25826 GCA_000404065.3 Pinus taeda | reverse complement strand
TTAAACTTATATCACGATTATCAGATAATGTTACACTTACATCCTTAACCATTCTCATGAAATTTGAACATATAACACATATCACTTATAAATCTATTTTGTTTACTTAGACAACACATGAAATTTGAACATATGACACATATGCTTTATAAATTTTACTTTGTTTATCTAAAGTTGATATAAGTAGATCTCTAAAATTTAAGGAAAAGTAGGCTAATAAATTTTTGATACTATTTTGTTTGGATTCATACAAAATTTGAAGTCCAATACATGTAAAATATAATTTTAACTCAACATGCAATTTAAAAATATATTGTAATAAATAGAATAGTGAAACAAAAAAAAATTGCTTATACTGGAAGGCTAAAGAGCTATATCCATGTTTTTTTTGGAATATGGAGGTATTGAGGTATTGGTTGGTTAGATTCATCGACTAAGAGGTTGATGGGATGGTCCTAAGTTCCTAGTGATACTGTAGGGGCCTAAACACTACCATGTTTTTTTGTTAACCATGAAGAAGGGTAAATAGTATCTAACTTTACTAACCTCACGTGGAGCTCAACCATTCCTCCTCTTAACTTGTCAATGCATGAGCAACAAAACACACTTGAGCAACAAAACACTTCATGCCAATATAATTCTAAAACTCTAAAAGACTTTATATCCTATGTGCACTTACAACCCACTTTGTAGATGAAGCTTGTTAGCTTGAATGTCTTCAATATGAAGCATTGTTCTTTAGGTTTTTAAGCATTCAGATAGATGGGTTGTATTTTTAAGATAGATGGGTGAGACCTCATTGTGGAAGAAGCAAGCAATGTGTTGTAGTTTCAACTTGGATTCAACAAAATGTAGGTTGACCTCAACAACTTGATTGGGGTGTCATAGAGAGACAAATTGATCTGAGGCACGAAGACTCAAGAATTGAGTAGCAATAAGGGAAAGGATACACATTAGAGTGGAAAAACAACTAGACTAAAGACAAGTTAGCTGCATGACAAACATAAGTACATAAACTAGATTACAAACCTGAGAAGCCATATTCCTTGGCCCAAAATTGCTGTCCGAAATGCTTCTATACCAGTTATTTCCTTCTCTCAACATCAATGCCATTACTACATAAAACATAATATGAAAGACAAGATATGGGGAGCCATAAGTTTGAATGCTTCTATACTAGCTATTTCCTTCTCTTAACATCAATGCCATTACTACATAAAACATAATATGAAAGACAAGATATGAGGGACCATAAGTTCATGTAAGTTCAAACTTATGCATATATGGGGAGAAAAATCATATTAAAGGGGAGGTGGAGAATGGCACATGTTTGAAGGGAAAGTGCAAGTTGTCCTCCTCACACTAGGAAAATCACTTCCAAAAATCACCCAAATTGAGGGCATACAAATATTTTATATATTATTATTATAATTATTATATTTTTATTTTAAATTTAATAATATTTAAGTAATTTGTAAATTAAAAAATATTTTATATTACTATTATAATATATTATGTTATATTTTTTTAAATTAAATAAAATTTAAGTAATATATAGATTAAAAAGAAATATTTTAATGTATTGATTAAATTTAAAATTTATTTAAAATAAATTTTCAATTTAAATAATTATAAATTATGAGAATGGAAATTTTTGGAATTAAAATGGATATGAAATTTATCTTTCAAATCTATCATAAATTTTTAATTTGATAAAAACTGAAAAACAAAAATAATTTAAGTGAACAAATTTTTGTAACTATTATAATAATTGGATCAATAATCATTTGTTTTTTTCAAATGATTAAATTTCAATATATCACCACCCAAATCAAACCGTATGAAAATATTTATTTATTTTCCCTAATAAAAATATATTAAAAACACAATTGAATGATTCATTTTAATAATATTGTAATTTCAATATATCACCACCCAAACCAAACGCTGCGACATTTAGAGAGGATAACAATAATTTATTTATTTATTTTCCATAATAAAAATATATTAAAAACACAGTTTGTCATTTAGTGAAGTTTAAAGTTATGTATGTATTGAAAGTTTGTATGTAGTTGGTTTGGAGTATGCCTTAAACAATTTACTTTCTTAAAAGCTTATTTATTTTTGGATTTATGGAAATAAGTTAACTTGAAAGTTTGAAACCCCAAAGTTTTTGAAGAGTGATCTCAAAGTTTGAACTCTTTAAAGAAGATCATTAAGGTAGGGTTTTAGCTTATTTATTTTTGGATTTATGGAAATAAGTTAACTTGAAAGTTTGAAACCCCAAAGTTTTTGAAGAGTGACCCCAAAGTTTTTGAAGAGTGATCTCAAAGTTTGAACTCTTTAAAGAAGATCATTAAGGTAGGGTTTTGCCAGGTGGTTTTAACTAAGAGCAACCAATAATACTATCCCACTATTAATTTAATAACTGAATTATAATAATTTTGTCATATATATTATCTCATTTAATTTCATAACAATTTAAATCGAAACCAAATGAATATATTACAAATCAAGATCATATCCTTAACTCATAAAATTGTTTTTAAAGGCAGATTTAAACGTACTACTAATCTTCGTCAGAACCAACGCATTTTTACTATACATATTCAAATTTCAAACATGTTTACTTAATGCATTTTCTTTGTGCTGTAAAGCTTTATGCATAATAGCATCCTACCTCGTACAAGAAGCGCGCATAGTTCCTCAACAACAGTGGATGCCCGGGATTTGCCTCTAACAGTTTCCTGTAATGACCATCTAGATTATTGTTTGAATCGCCTCCCCCTTGACCAACGGAAAAATCTTCTCCATTGCCGATGCCAAACCCACCGCCCACGCTTACCAGATTCGTCTCTGCTTCATACCCAACTGATCTAACCCTAGAATACTTCTCCCTTGTATTATCATCATGATCGTACTTCGTCTTGGGCATATAGCTGGTCGGTTTCTCATCTGCAGCATCGCCATGAATGTGTTCCCTTTTTTCTCTGTCAAACTTGTGCAGATCGCTCTCCGATCGAACCCTAACAAAAGCCGAGGAATTGCAGCGTAAATGAAGTAGCCGTGATTTGGAGCTCGATCTTCTGTTCACTGGGAGATTGAAATCTGCGTTTCCTAATTCTGCGAGTAAAGGTGCAGAAGAAGATGCTTTGAGGATCATATTGGTCAACGGTAATAGGTTTTAGACTAAAGCAGCAATGAATACAGTGCCGAGTATTGTCAAGCGATTTTATCTCTGGTGCTTGGACAGAAAAATTGATTCAATTCTCTATAACTGCTATGAGAAATATTATTTTAATGGATATATGTCTAACTGAGAGAAAATATGATTTCCCTTCACAGAATTCAGTGCAGAGTACCAGGAGATTGAATATATGGAGAAATAAGGATGAATGCTGCCATCTGTGGTGGATAAACAAAGAGAGAGGAAATAGTGCCGGTTGGGAAAGATGTTCAGCAAGCTGATGTTGTCCTTGTGTCTGTTAGCCAGTGCTAGCAATCATGCCAGCTGTTCGGTTATAAAACGAACAACTGTTTGGCTGTCAAGGGAACAATTGCCAACTGTTCGGTTTTAAGAGGAACAACTGTTTGGCTGTCAAGGAAACAATTGGCCGTTGTGTATTATGCATCAGCGTTCTGACAGGCATGCTTCACATTTCTCTTCTGATTGTCACGAGCTTCACAAGAAAACATTTTACCTCCGTACACGTTTTCTCAACCTTAAGACCAAACGTGGGCTTTTCAATGTTTGATTTGGTGTTTGAGCGTATAAAGTTATGGGCTTTTCAATTTTTTGATTTGGTGTTTGAGTGTATAAATTTATATGCTTCTGCGGTAGGTTGAAATAGGTTAAAAACAGATGTTACAGATATAACATTTAAAACACTTATAGTACTTGACCTGGCCAGCAATGTGAAGGAGTGGTCACATGTTGCGGCTAATTCAAGTTTGGAAGAAGACTTAGTTGTTAAATTTGTATTAATTTCAATAAGTGTAAGTAGTTAAGAGTGGTCTAATTTTGAACAGAATTAGGTTGGAGGAAGACTTAGTTGTTAAATTTGTATTAATTTCAATAAGTGTAAGTAGTTAAGAGTGGTCTAATTCTGAATAGAATTAGGAATAAATGGCCAAGTGATCCTCTCTGCCTGGAGATCAAGCCAAGTGGTCTAGTTTGTTTAGATGTGGATAGGATTGAATTATAACTTTATAACTAATTCCTTCATGTGTGGAAAGTAGTTAGATATGACATATGTATAACTTCCTTTTTTGATTCACTGAAAAGAGGAGGGGGGATAGGAGGCATATGTAAACCAACAGGGCAGTGTGAGAAGAGGCCTGAGAAGAAAAAAAACCCTTCAGATATATGTTTGTATAGAGGATTGACTGACTGGGGTGTTAAGTTCTTTGTCTTATAGTGAGTTCCAATTGCATTTGAGTTTAGTGGTGGCGGGTGTAATGTTGAACTAGTTTATGGTTGTTCTATCTGTTTTGATCTCTTGGTGTTTATGGTTTTGTCGTATCACATTACTTCCATTACATTTGGTAATGACATATACGGTGGTTCCCTCGCTCTGTGTTGTGGCTTTGATTGGTGCTTGTTTTAAATTGTTCCTTTTCTGGTAACCAACTCATGTTTAGAAGATTCCAACAAATCCGCAAAGACCCCGACCAAGTTCGTGAGCTCTAGCCCACTGAAGGTAGAGCCTGAGGTTGTTGAGAAAGAAGAGTCGAAGATGTCGTTGAGCGTTGAAAACACCGAACGCCAAAGAGGAAGTCGTCGAGCCATTTCAAGATTCGAAAGAGCCAAGTGTCGAGGCCGAGGCCGCGACGGAGAAAGAAATCCCCAACAGATTGTATCTCATCCAATTGACTGCGAAAGAAGCCTACCTCACCTCACCAATCATTTGGCGAACTTGTTCTTGGAGATTTTGCATGCTTCATACATGTTCAGGATTAGTTGTTTCTAGTGAAGAATGAGGTGGAGCAGGGTGCGTGCATATCAGCAGGAGGATGAGGGCAAAGTAGGCATACTTCTCGACCTTTGAGAGCCTCATTAGTGCTAGTCTCACTGTTATTTTTCCTTTGAAGAAAAGGAATTAACAAGAGATGAAAAGTACATAGATGCAAAAGCTTAAAGAACGCTTCCGATAAGGCTTGTGGGCCATAATCCACAGGTCTCAGAATCGATTATTTAAGGGAAAGGGATTTTGATTAGTTCCAGATTCTCTTCCCCATCAAGTGGTATTAGAGGAGGAAAATATTTCATGTGGAAAGGAGTTTTTGCATGCCAAGAAAGAAGAGGTGATAGCAAGAGGAGTTGTGAGAGAAGAACGAGAGTTCTTAAAGACAGAGTAAGGAGAATATGCTGGCAGTGAACCTGAAGAACCCAACAAGAGTTTGGATAGAGAGAACAACTGAAGTGTTCTCAAGAGAGAGTGAGAGATTATAGAAGCTTAGGAGGAGCAAAGGTGTTGCTAAAGAGGAGGTTCCAGATAGAGATCCATGCTTACAAAAACACTGAGTGAGGAGAGCTTAGTGAGGTAAGATTGCAGTGATGAGGACTTGATGTTGGAGAGGCTTGTTGCAGAAGAGAGGAGCTCATGGAAAGAGTGGAGAAGAAGATGACTATAGATAGTCATACCAGAGGTTCAGAAAGAAGCCACAACAGAAGGAAATATGCCAAAGCGAATGGCATGAGGATGAGTCAAGAAGAGTTTGCCAGAGAGAAAGTTGAGTTAGATTTCTAGATTGGAATATTGATGGAGATGCTGTAGAGAAGTGTAGAAGACCAGAAGTATGGTTGGACCATGAGGAAAAGAGTAAAGTGGCAGAGGCTACGAGAAAAAAAAAATCAGCAAGTGAAGTTAGAGATAGTAGAAGAGTTGAGAAAGATTGAGTAGATGTTGAGTACTCAAGAGGAACCAGGGGAACTCAGAGAAGCAAAACCAGAAATGGAAGTTTCCATTTGTAGACTAGAACAAGGTGAAATGTTGGGTGAAGAGGATAATGAGAGATCAGTTGAAGATCTCATGGACTATTGGCATAGTTCAGAACAATTCGAAGATATGTTGATAAGGGAAGCACATGAGGCAATGAAGCCTTGTGATTTTAATTCTCTTAGTTTGTGTATGTTTGCAGGATATGCAGAAGATGATGGACAATCTGGTGATGAATGAAACTCTTGAGGTGAATTATGATGGAAGGAACCAACAATTTAGAAGTGACAATCTCAAGGCCTATCTGGATGCTGCCCTTAAGCTGGAGGGCTACTTGAGTTTTGTTTCGGAGAACAGGCCTCTGGTAGTGGGGTCACTGGAGGAGGTCGTTCAAGTTTCGAATCTGAATCCAATGGTGGACAAGTACACAATCTGCAGGTTGCAAGACTATATTGGGGCCCTGGGAAGCAAAGGCAGTTCGGATGATGGTGGGGCGCTGCTAGATATTGCTGTGAAGAAGCTCCAGTCCTCGTTCATGTCGATTCTGTTTGAGAGCAACCTGCCGAGGGATCTCAAGTTAAGCAATGAAATACCCCAATCAAAACAAGCGTTTGTTGGTATTGAACGCCTTCAAATGATTGCAGAGTTCCTTAAGAGAAATGGTAGGGCTCAGGGATGTTTGAAAATGTTTGAAACTGTATTGGAAAATTAGAATTAGGACTATTAAGAGCAGTTTTCAATCCATGAAAGCTTATTACCTGAACTACAATTCTACTGAGATTGTTCACAAGCTGAAGTTAGCCAATGTGGAAG
This sequence comes from Pinus taeda, assembly GCA_000404065.3. Taxonomy (NCBI): domain Eukaryota; kingdom Viridiplantae; phylum Streptophyta; class Pinopsida; order Pinales; family Pinaceae; genus Pinus; species Pinus taeda. The sequence goes on along the minus strand of APFE030449792.1, from coordinate 19,074 downwards.
GGCATGTTTCACATTGGCTAAGATTGTTAGAAGTGATGGTGAGGGATTTGATGTGGTTTGAAAAGGTCCTGTGCAGTGATACATTTGAGAATTTTGACAAGGAGGTATGGATGGAGTGTTTTGGGAAGTTGGTTGCCGCTGGTGGTATGGGTGCAATTATCTAGTTTGGGGAAACCATTGCTATGAGTCAGAGAGAGCCACATAAGGTCTTTAAGCTGCTTGACATGTTTGAAGGCCTGGAAAACTTGAAGGATGACGTGGAGAATGTCTTTGAAGGACAAATGGATGCCAATCTTCAGTGAATTGCAAAAGTTGATGCTTTGTGCAATGATGCAGACATTGCATATAGTGGTCATCAATACTGCTCTATTGGCGTTCCCAGTGAAGCAGCTTTGAAGGTGATGGTAGAAAAGATGAAATTACCAAGTTTGGGGGAGCATGTAAAGGCTCGAACAGATGATGATCATTCAATTTCTGTAGAAATCTAATTAGGTTGTTATGAGTGGCGGAGTGAAATAGTACACAGAGTTGCTACTTTAGAGTTTGATCGAATGCGTAAGTCAAAGGGGGTTATTGCTAATTCAAATGTAGGAAATAACACATTGCTGGTGAAGGGTGCAGTTGAGAGTCTGCTAGAGAGAAGCTCCAAGATTCATCTATCTGATCGAACAGTTGTTCAATTAGATGTAGACGTTAGATAATGCATACTGCAAAAACTCAAAGGGATGACTTTAGGAGCTCTACAATGTTTAGGTTTTCTATATAAAGAAGAGCTTAATGAATTCTCTACATATGATGGAGAGGAACATCCCACCCACAAGCTTTTGCTTGATCCTGATAATTACTCATCAATTGGAAGCGATTTGATCTTTGCTGGTTTTGTAGGAATAAGGGACCCTCCACATGCAGAGGTCCATAGAGCAATTAGTGATTGCAGAGGAGCTGGAGTTTGTGTGTTGGTTATTACAGGCGATGACAAGTATACAACAGAAGCCATATGTCATGAGATTGGGATTTTTGAGCCAGAAGTTAATCTTCAGGATAGAAGCTTCATAGGAAGAGAATTTATGGCTCTTCCTGTTGCCCGATGTTGAGAAATTTTAAGAGGACGTAGTTGCGTGTTTTCCTGAGTGAACCTAAGCATAAACAAGAAATAGCTCGAATGTTGAAGGAAGGAAACTCACATAATCATGTGATGCAGAGGGGAGAGCACGCTGTTGACTAAATGTGTTGAATCTTCAAGGAAAAAAGTGTGTGGAACTTGGCTTGAGTTGTGGACTGGCTGGTTGTGTTGCAGCCCTTCTCGGTGCCCAAGTCATTTTGACAGACTTGCCCAACTGCTTGAGATTGTTTAAAAAGAACATGGAAGCCGAAGAACTTGTAGCAGAACTTCGAAACTCTCAATTTGAAATTAAATAAGAAGTTTGTAGGCAAGGTCATTAATACCCCAGCTGTTAAAACGAAGCAAATAATTAGTTTCCTTCAGTGGGCATTCAAGCAAACTGGTTATGTGCCAAGTCGCCGTGAATTAACTTCCCTTCTTTCTGTTATGCCTAATAAGGGTGGGGTTAAGCTAGATCTGTTGAGAATTTTGATTGAGGAGACCACAAAAAACCATGAAGGAGTTATTGATAATTCCGTGTTGAATACTTTGATTCGATATTTGGGTTGTTTTGAGGGAGCCAGAGAGGCCCTAGAGGTTTTCAACTAGTTTGATAAGTACCAAAGCAAGCCTGGAAGTAAGTTCTATTACTTGAAAATACGGGTGCTTTGCATGAGTTCTCTTTATGATGAGGCATGGAGTGCTTTTGAAGAAATGGACAAGAATGGCCATTCTCGATGTGCTTCCACTATTGGTAAGATTATCTAGTTTTTTTGTAGAGGCATGCAACAGAATGAAGCCCATGCGATTTACAAAGAGTTTCCAAGGCATCTTACCCTATATGCCCTGGTCTAGTCTCTTTGCGTTGTAGCAGAAACACCAGAGGTTGTTGCTGAAATTTTAAAGTCGATCAAGAAGGAAAAGAACCGTCATGCTATAGCAAATGGGGCATTACAACATAAAGGAGGAAGACTTGAAGGACAAACAACAATAACAGTAACCAAAGACAGATTACCAACCCAAGTATGGGATCCAGGAGGACACAGATTAGAAGCCCATGATCAAGAGATCATGGTTAATTCAAGCTTTGGGAGTCTGATGTAGGAGCATCTAGACCTGGCCAGCAATGTGATAGGGTGGTCACATGTTGTGGCTAATGCAAGTTTGGAGGAAGACTTAGTTGTTAAATTTGTATTAATTTTAGTAAGTGTAAGTAGTTAAGAGTGGTCTAATTCTGAACAGAATTAGGAATAAATGGCAAGTGATCCTCCCTATGTGGAGATCAAGCCAAGTGGTCTAGTTTGTTTAGATGAGGATAGGATTGAATTCTAACTATATAACTAATTCCTTCATGTGTGGAAAGAAGTAGTTAGATATGACATATGTATAACTTCTTTTTTTTGATTTGCTAAAAAGAAGAGGGGGGATGGGAGGCATTTGTAATCCTACGGGCAGTATGAGAAGAGGAGGCCATTAATTAGAGTAATTAGGCTTGAGAAGAAAAACAAAACCTTCAAATATATGTTTGTATACAAAGGATTGATTGGGGTGTTAAGTTCTCTGTCTTATAGTGAGTTCCAATTGCATTCGATTGTAGTGGTGGCGGGTGTAAGGTTAAACCAGTTTATGGTTGTTCTATCTGTTTTGATCTCTTTGGTGTTTATGGTTGTTCCAGTGTTCGATTACTTCTGTCGTATCACATTAATTCCATTACATTTGGTAATGACATATAGGACAGTTCCCTTGCTCCATGTTGTGGCTTTGATTGGTGTTTGTTTTAAATTGTTCCTTTTCTGGTAACCAACTCATGTTTGAAAGCTTCCAGGAAATCTGAAAAGACCCCGGCCAAGTTCGTGAGCTCTAGCCCACTGAAGGCAGAGCCCGAGGTTTTCGAGAAAGAAGATTCAAAACCGTCGTTGAGCGTTGAAAACACTGAACGCTGAAGAGGAAGCCATCGAGCCGTTTCAAGATTCGAACGAGCCAAGTGTCGAGGCCGAGGCCGCGGTGGAGAAAGAAATTCCCAACAGATATTATCTCATCCAATTGACTGCAAAGGAAGCCTGCCTCACCAGTGATTTGGCGAACTTGTGCTCGGAGATTTTGCATGCCTCATACATGTTCAGGATTAGTTAATTTTGGTGAAGAATGAGTTGGAGTAGGGTGCCATAATTTGGGTGCATATCAGCAGGAGGATGAGGGAAAAGTAGGCATACTTCTCGACCTTTGAGAGCCTCATTAGTGCTAGTCTCACTGTTATTTTCCCTTTGAAGCAAATGAATTAACAAGAGATGAAAAGTACATAAACGCAAAAGCCTAAAGAACACTTCCGATAAGGCTTGTGGGACGTAATCCACAAGCCTTAGAATCAATTATTTAAGGGAAAGGGATTTTGATTAGTTCCAAATTCTCTTCCCCAACAAATTGCTTTTAGGATAGTAGTCACACGATCTAACATTTATAAAATCGTAAGTAATGTTACCACATAAATTAGAGAAATGTAATTTTGGAGTGAGTAAGTTTATGAAATTTAGTTTAGGAATTTGTTTCTATTTTATAGGTGGTTGTTCTAACCTTTCTATTTGTTTGTAAATTATTTATTCATGGCAATTAATGATAAATGTGTAGAGTGTTTTTTGAGAGACACTTTCTAGGTGAATCCTTCACTGGGAGTTCAGTTTGATGAATAAATTCTATGTCTTCTATTTTTAACATGGTATCAGAGCTTCAAGTTGAATCAGAGAAAGCGAGAGTGCTTGGGTGACCGAGAGGATGGCCCTTAATGGCAATGGCAGAGAAATATTTTAGTTTTTTGATCAACGCTCATTTTGGCTCAAGAAATGTGCTTTTCTCTGTTAAACCCTTCCTTGAGAGAAAAACGTGTTGTTCGGACTCCACTTAGCGCGATTTCCTACAACACGAGCCATAAGCACAAATACTAGAGGAAAAATCATGCTGCTCCATTGACTGACGTCATTGTGGAGAGTGACCGACCTGTTGGCGGATCTCTGCAGATAGCTTGTTGGTGGATCTGTGGAAGCAGCGTGTTAGCTGATCTGCGTGGAGGTGCAAACAAGCTGATCTGCGTGGAGGTGCTGATTGCATGAAGGTTGATTTCGCCTGATGGGTCGTGGGTGACGGAGCTGTGAGATCAAAGGCCACTGTAATGAAGTGAACGCTGCTCATGGTGGCCGGTGAGATCTACAGTAGTGGTGGTCATTGAGGTTGCAGAAGCAGCATGGTCAAGAAGAAAAATGGTCAAGTGGTGTGGAGGACTTTAGTAACACATGATCATTGTTTGCATTTCGTTTGTTATAGCGTTCCCTATAAACACCTCACGACAGGCCTAGGCACATACCATTCGAATGCTCCCTTTTCCTTGAAGCGGTTCTTTCCTTTGAGACTTCCGTTGCTTTCTGTTTTTGAGGGGAAGGGTTTTGAAACACTGTTTTGAGCACGTAAGTTTATGATGCTGTGAATAGGGATGCATCTGGATTCGGCTTCAAATACAACTCAGCTTTTGAGACTTCCAAATACCCACATGTGATGGAAGGTTGCAACAAGAAGCTAGGTGCTCTGGTAACATTTAGGCAGAAGCATGGAGACCATCTTCTTTTTTGAAAGGTATTGTTGTTGTAATCGCTGTTTTTTTCGATCAAAAGAATAGTTTTTGAGAGGTCATTTGTTTTGGGGTCCATTTAAAAAGGGGTACAAATTTTTTAAGCAAGTTTTGAGATTTTAGTTTTAAAAAAAGGAGGGAGGGGTTGTTTTTTTTCAAGAGAAAGCACCTATATTTTTTTTAGAGATCCCTTCTCTGGATTGGGAGATAGATCCATTTTTTAAATTAATTGTTGGAGGACAATGTTTCCTTTGAGGTAGACCTATTAAGATGAATAACCAGATGGTAGGGGCATATTTGAACGAGAGCAATAAGCTCGACAGATCCAATTATTCCAATTGGAAATTTAAGTTGCAAACCCTGTTGGAGGGGAAAACGCATGGGTGATTGCAACCAGTGATGAGTTGAAGCCAACCCTAGCTACAGGGAGAACAAAAATAACAATCCAGGGCTGGGAAAAGAGGGAGAACAAAGCAAAAGTGTTGTTAAACTTGTCAGTGAAAGACTGTATTATCCCTCACATCTGTGAATGTAAATCAACAAACAACATCTGGAAAACCCTCAAGGACCTGTACGAGATAAAAAAACACAAATCACCTGTTGTTTTTGAAAAGAAATATTCTCTCCATTAAAATGGAGGATAATGAATCAGTGGCTGCGTTCATCTCTTGAATCAAGGAGCTTAGAGATAAGCTGGGCGACATAGGAGAGACAGTGTCAAACATTGATCTGGTCACAATTACCATAAATGGTATGAATAATGACTATTAGATATTTATCACAGGCTTGAATGTGAGAGAGAAAGCCCCCAATTTTGAAGAATTGCCAAGAATCCTGATGCAAGAGGAAGAGAGGCAAATGACTCTAAAACCCCAAAGTTCAGATCTTGCTCTAATGGTAGAGAAGAAGCCCTTCAAAGGGAAGGAAAAGCAAGACAAAAAGGTAGAAGTACACCATAGAGAAAACCACCTCAAGGTATGTCTTTAAACATAAGTGATCCAGGGCCCAAATGTTTTTATTGTGGTAGAGTTGGTCACATAGCTAAAAATTGCCAAAAGAAGAAGTTTGATGAAGGTTGCCATAGACATAAGAAGCATGTAGGGCACTTTGCCGATGAAGATCATAATCATAATCTCATATTGTTTGTATCTGATTCTGCGTTCTCTGCTGAGGATGATGAAGCAAAAACTTGGTTTGTGGACTTAGGAGCTTCCACTCACATGACCGGTAACAGACATTGGTTTGAGAATTTTAAAGAAACCAACAGTGGTGCAAATATCTACCTTGGTGATGATAGAGGGTACCAAATCAAAGGGTATGGTAATGTTCTTGTTGTTTTTCCTGATGTAAATATTAGACATATTCAAAATGTAATGTCTGTACCCGGAATAAAATAGAATCTGATCTCTGTTTCTATGATAACAAATCAAAACCTTAATGTAGAGTTTTTTAAGTCTTATTGTGTTATTAAAGATCTATTGGATCATATGAAGCCAATTGCATCAGGTATTTGAGTGGGAGGATTGTATAAGTTGAATGTAAGAAGTGCACCACACCAAACCTTGACCTCATCAGTTATGATTGCAGAAGACTTATGGCATCAAACGTACGGTCATATAAATTTCAATGACCTACTGCTACTTCAGAAACAAAGTATAGTCAATGGTATTCCTATTTTAAAGAATGTTCATGTTGATTGTGAAGCATGTGCTCTTGGGAAGATGCATAGGGATGATTTTCCTACAAATGTAGATAGAAAGAAGAGAGATATACTAGATCTTGTGCACACTGATTTGTGTGGGTCAATGCAAACAAGTTCATTAGGAGGTGCCTATTATTTCCTATTATTTGTTGATGATTGCATGATATTTACTTGGGTATATTTATTAGAAAGAAGAGTCATACTTTTGAGTATTTTAAAGAGTTCAGAAGCATGATTTAAAAACAGACAGGAAAATTCATCAAAATTCTTTGCTCGGATCAAGGGGGACAATACAAGAAGGGTGGTTTCATCAAATATTGCAAGGACCATGGGATAGTTCAACAATTCACAGTACCCCACACTCCTCAATAGAACGGGGTTGCAGAGAGGAAGAACAAAACCCCTGTGGAGTGTGCTCAAAGCATGTCAAAAGGTAAGAACCTATCTAAAGGATTTTGGGTAGAAACAATAAATATTGCAGCGTATTTGAAGAATAGGAGTCCAAGAAGAAGCCTTGATTTTAAAACTCCATTCAAAGCTTTATTAGGTTTTAAGCTTGTAGTTAATCATTTAAGAGTTTTTGGTTCCAAAGTTTTTTCTCATGTTCCAAAAGAGGATAGGAAGAAACTGGATTCAAAGGCCATCACATGCATTTTTGTTGGGTACTGCACAGAGTTTAAAGCTTATAAATTGTTTAATCCATCTACTCATAAAGTGTTTGCAAGTAGATATATGGTATTCCATGAGCAAGCTGATGATGGAAACAATGAAAGAAGCAATGAAGAATGGCACATGCCTTTGCTGGTGGAAGATGGAAGTTATGAAAGGGACAACCATGAGCAACAACAACATTAGCAACAACAACATGGGCATTAGCAACAACAAAAAAAGGAAGATGTGGATGGTACAGATGCAGGTAGCAGGCCAAGTCCACCAAGGGACAATCAGAACAGATTTGGAGCCAGTCCACCACTCAGGAGATCAGGTAGGCAAATTCAGTTGCCAACAAGCTATAGGGATCATGCTCTTATAACTAATATGTTAGATGTTGTCGAACCCTCTAATTATAAAGAAATAAGTCAATATAGTGAATGGAGGGAAGCCATTGAAGAGTAATATGAGTCAATTCTTAAAAACAAAACCTGGGACCTAGTTGAACTACCTGAAGGCAAACAACCCATAGGTTGCAAATTGTTATACAAGACTAAATTTAAAGAAGATGGGAGCATAGAAAAATATAAGGCTAGGATGTTTGTAAAGGGGTACTTGTAGAAAGAAGGCATAGACTATGAGGAGCCCTTGTAGCTAAATTAAACACAATTAGAATATTAATTTCCTTAGCTACCAAACATCATTGGATGATACGCCAACTAGATGTGAAATCTGTATTCTTAAATGGGGAATTAAAAGAAGAAGTGTATTTAATGCAACCTAAAGGGTTTGTTAAACACGGGGAGGAAAATTTAATCTGTAGATTGAAGAAAGAATTATATGGAATAAACTGGCACCCAGGTCATGGTATGATAAAATTGATTCATTTTTCCTACAACAAAGTTATAAAAGAAGCAAGAATGACCCTAATCAGTATACTGTGTTTGATGAAAAGGGGAAAATTGTTTTGATTTCTTTATATGTAGATGATCTTATCATTATAGGAAATGCTGATGAACTCATTATAGAAATCTAGGAGCAGATGTCACAGATTTTTGAGATGAAAGACCTCAGAGAGTTACACTATTGTTTGGGTCTGGAAGTTTGGAGGGATTTTGCCCAGACTTTTCTGTCTCAGGGAAAGTATGTTAGGAGTCTATTGAAAAAGTTCAGAATGGATCAGTGCAAAGAAACATCAATGCCTTTACAACAGAATACCAAACTTCAGAATAATGATGGTTCAAAGGAGGTTGATGCAACATTGTATAGACAGTTGGTTGGGTCTCTAATTTACTTGACTACAACTAGGTCAGATTTGGATTTTGCAACTAGTGTATTGAGCCAATTCATGTCAAAGCCTCTTCAGAATCATTGGGTTGCAATGAAAGGTGTCTTAAGGTATCTTCAAGGAACCTTAGACTTTGGTATTAAATATACTGATTCGTTTAATGCTATATTGAAAGGTTTCTCAAGCTCAGACTGGGCCAGAAATCTAGATGACCGATTGTTATAGACATATTTGGGCACTGCAACCCCAATATTATATGTCAATAAACTAGGGATCTTTAACCCCTAAAAGTTTTGTTTCATACCCTAAAGGATCATGGTCAACTAATTACATCATTTCCCAAAAGTTCCACTTGAAAAACCACTCAGAACTGGCCAAAACTAGACCATACTGACTATCCACTATCACGGTGCAATGCATACTGACTTCTACACTAACCAAGTGCGATGCATACTGAAGAGGCCTTCTGTAGGGTGCGATGAGCGAGGATGGACAAATTTCCGAGACAGTTTGCTAAGTGGATGCTCATGGAATCTTCTAGAAACTTCTCTTATGACACTTGCCTCTCTGAATTCGCCCAGGGATGAGTAAGAGATCTAAGAAATCTCCAAGTGGAACCAAGAACAACAAGTGTAATGACACTAATAAAAAACCCAGAGATGACTCATACCCTTGCACACATCTATAAATGGATCCCTCATCTGAGAGATCAAAGAGGCTGGAATTTTGTAATTTACAAGGAAGTGCTGATAGTTTGTGGTTGAGAAAGAGCATTGTATTTTTGGTGTGATTTTTCTTTTCATGAGGTGAAGAGGGCTTTGATGCTAGGAGGATGATGTTGGATTAGATAGTTGGGTTGTAATTCTCCCTTATATTTTAATAAAGTTCTTTGAGTTTTCCTCCATACAATTGTGTATTTGTGAATGCCATTGTATGTTCATTGTATTTTTGATTCTGCAATGCTTATGATATAATAGATCAAGATACTTTGATGGTGTTTTGTTGCTTTGTCTCTACAGGTATTTTTTAAGCGGGATAAGTAGGAGAGGAGTTGCAAGCTCTTTCAAGGGGGAGAGAGATCAAGCAAGGAGTCAAGCGGAAGATCCAGGTTGGTTCCTTTACCTCTCTCTTATCTATCATACATAGAGGAAATCCCAAATTGCTTTGATTGTTTGTTTCTAGGATAGCTGCCAATCCTAGAGGGTTAGCAGATCGAAAAGACAGTAGTTTTTCTGGAAACAAAATGGCGACTTTGCTGGGGATCGAATAGATGTTTGTTTTTTTATTTTTGTTTTCTTTATAAAATATAGACAGAGCTTGAAGTTAGCCAGATAGCCTTCAAACTTCTCTTGCTCTGCAATTGCATAGTAGATGAATGTTGCTTCAGTTAATCTTCGATTTAGTTTATGAATTGAACATTTGACTTACAAGCATTCTAGATGCCCTTTTGGTAGCTTAGTAACCTCCCAAGATCATTTCTCTATACTTTTCTCTTTACTGTCCATCATAGCTCAGCTTAACTCACTGAAATTAGCTGCAAATTTGAGCCAAAACCCATCTCAGTTGTGCTCCCTGGCCCATTGCACTATCTGTCACTGTCAACCAATATGCATCACACTTCTCAAGTGTAGAAGGTGTGATTGGTACTTGTTTCTGTGAAGCATAGGTGTGATGACTAACTGAACCGATTTCCCTTCTTGAAATTTGGGGTTTTTGTCCTCGTTTTCAGCTCTGTTTAGTTGATTTGCTGCTTATGAACAATACCTCATTACTGAAGCCTACTTGCATTACATAGATCAGCCTCCATTGATTAGGATTACTAAATGTTTTTATGTATTTGTCCATCATTTACAATCCTTTGTTGAAAAGTTGCTTAAATCGATTTTTCGTTTTGGTACAAAAAGTGTCGTAACTGTTGTTTTGTGTCAAAAAGAGAAGTGTCGTTGAGTCTTCCTTCCCTGGATAGTCGATTGAACTTTTTGTCATGTACTTGATTTTATTTGTTGATATTTGAAGTGTCGAAATAATTTTATATTCAAAATCGAAAAGTGTCATTTAGTCTTTATTTCTATTTTGAAAAAGAAATTGTCGAAATGTCACTTTGAGTAAAATATTTCATATCTTTGCTATACTTAGTTTTAATTTTTGGCATTTTTTCACATTAAGGGGAATGAAAAAAATACATGCATTTGCATTTGCATTTAGACTGTGTGTGAAGAATGATTTAGGAAAAGCGCATTTAGTGTGTGCTCTTTGCTCTTTGTTTGAAAGAATTGTAATTTTCTTTCCTTAGTAGCTAGGATTTTCATTGGTAAAAATAAACAATGATTATTTATCATTATAGATTTCATATTTAGGAATTTTACATCTACATCACGTGGTGAACCATTGAAAGGAAAACTTCTAAGCAAGATCAACTCTAAAATAAATTTCAATGAACTTAACAATGCTTTGGAACCTAATGCAACACATCTAGAGGTCTAGGCTGGAGACATGTTCTGGTGTCATAAAATCTAGTAACTATCATTTTCAATCGAATGTTGGGTGATTCCTTCTCTTTGATACGACAAGTGCTAGCATGGACTTGTGCTCCCTGTACCGTCGAGTATATATTGGGAGACCACAATAGGCTTACATCCTTTATCCATAGGAAGCCTTGCCTGTCACCCTATCGATCGCAATGCACTAAACACAACATTCAGGAAGATTGACTATCGTACATAAGTCCTTGGTAATTTCTCTTAATTTATCACTAAGGTGTATATTGCAATTTTGCGACTGGTTTGGTAATCCCTCTGTCTAGATTTCCAGAGTGGTCACTTTCGTTCCATTTCGAATCCTTAAAAGAAAAGTTCCATCTGAGCACTTGTCACTTCAGTCTCATTAAAAATTAAAGGGGACTAGAGTCATCTTTATCTTTTTATCGACTCTTAAAAGTTGAAAAAGTAAAGTTGTGTCGAAGTGCCATTAAAATTTATTTAATTCAGAATAACATTTTTTCCCTTAATTCTGAGTTGATAAAGTAATCTGCAATCGTGGAAGAAAGTCAATCAAAACCCCGTTGTTTGCGGAGACTAGTGAGTCAACCATCTTTGACTTTGGAAATGAAGCCATTCTAGGCAAAACGGTCTCGTTTAACTGAGTCCAATTCACCTGATTTATTTGAAACTTGTGTTTCAACATCGTCAGAGACTACTGTTAATCCGATAATTTTTGGTACATCTATCTTTAGAGAAGAAGTTCCGCAGTTACAAGAGGACATTAGAACTAATCTTAGTGTAACGGTAGACACTTATGTACCTGAAACAACTCCCTCTAGAGTTGATACAGAAACTGAAGTTCACTTACTTGAACATCTGGAAGTTGAGTTCCAGAATTCAGAAGGTGTCACCCCTCTAGTATCTGTCGCTGTAGAAGCTATACCTTCTTTAGCTCCAGAAATATTTTACGGACCTAACAGTCTACCTCTTCCACTTGGACTGATTTCTATAGAGGAGATAGTAGAGGATCTTCCATCCAGTACCCCATTACATTTTGGAACTGGAATCCACTTATATCCTTCTACTCCCGAAGTTAGTTCTTTTAATCATCCTTCATCGCAAGTTCCTGTCGTATTGCTTGGAAATATTTTGGATAAACTAAACATGTCTAAGAAACCATCAACATCTACGACCATGTCATCTGATACAGTTACAACAGAGCTTCTACTGCCATTCCTACGATGTTTGCTAGTATACCATTTGTCCCAACTAGTTATCAATCACTAGCTGGAGTCCACTCAAGGGCTGTTTCAACGACATGGTCTATTCCTATTTGTTCATCTAGAATCCCATCTGGTATTTCTTATGTTGAAACACAGCAAATTGATCCTGCATGCCAGTGTCAATTTGGGCAAACTAGTCTTCAAAGATTGATATATCATTTGAACACTGGACTACTACCATATGGAGGGCAGTATGCTTTTTCAATGTTCCCTCTTGGAGAACAACCATATGAGAGTTCACAACAAAATTTAGGTCAAATTGGAATTACATCCAGTGGTTGGGTACCAATACTGCCTTAAAAACCAAGGGTTGTATATTCAACGCAAACGGTCCAACCTGTGTCAAATATTCCCACTACACTTGCTATTGTGACTGTGTTGCAAGTACAAGCGCTGCCTGTTGTGTGTCAACCTCAAGTCTCTCAGGTTGCAATACAACAACCTCTTGTCTCTACGGCTCAATTGCAACCTCAAGTTAGTGCTTCCTTACCTGGAACGAATCAGGCTCAAATGGGTGTTATAACCCCACATCTTGGTCAATCTTCCAGTATTGGACAACAACAAATGGTCCAACAACCATGGCTGGTACAACACCAACAACCACAATTCCAGCAAATCTACCGACGACTTCAGCAACAAGGCTTTGTAGGTAATCGACAACCAAATTTTCAAGACGGTTATCAATAACCACACTATAATGGTTACCAACAACCTTATTAGAGTTACCAGCATCAAATACATTATGCTGGTATGCAAAGACCTACTCCTCAGGCGATCCCATCTTATCCTAGGTATGCTTCACCAAACTTGAATCAACAGTTGCCTTTTGTGGTGATTCTAGAATTACTAGATTTGAACTAGCTGACAAATGATCCAATTGCATACGCCCCTTGGTGGCTAGCGATTCCTCATACACTTCCCTCTAATATTCCTAAATTCAATGGAAATCCAGATGAAGATCCATCGAATCACGTAATGAATTTTCATTTGTGGTGCTCATATAACACCCTACATGATGATTTGATTAGAATTCACTTTTGTAGAGAATGCTCACTGGTCTGGTAGTGAAATGGTACATTGAATTGCCTAAAGCTTCGTTTGGTAACTTCAGTGCCCTTGCCACTACTTTTCTAACCCATTTTCAGTTACCCATAAGGTACAAGACAGGAACAGAACTCCTTACCAACTTTAAATAGACAATAGCCACTCACATATCTGATCATATTCATGAGTGGAAACGTTGTTGTTGAATGGTAAAGACGTATGTTCCTGATTAGCTTTTAGCTGAGTGGTTTATTAAGTCCTTATTACCATCTATAACTAAGGACGTGGTGAAAGGAGGAGTTGTTCACTAAAGAGAAAGTCATTGCTCATTCCCAATATTTAGACTTGATTACTCAATCTGGCACACTCTATGACAAAATTCCTGATGTTCCCAGACCATAATTTTCCATTCCTCCCCCTCCTAAATCGATTAGGGACTCTCATGTCCGTGCTGGTGTGATCGGTACCTCAAGCACGCAAACCGCAAAGGCTCCATCTGGTAAAGCCCTTGCAGTTTCTAGTCAAAAATAAAATGACAAACCTCTTGCCTTGGAGATTAATGCCGTGTCATCTGACAAGGGAAAGAATCCAAAGTAACCAGGGGGCAAGAAGAAGGGGAAAAATAATGAGAAGAAACAGGAAAATTCACCTCCTAAAAAATCTTTTGAGAACCCTGCTGGGCAAAAGAAACCTCGTTATCCATGTTTAATATGTAATGAGGAGCATTGGACGAAAGATTGTCCACATTGAGCTGAGGTTGTGAAATTTTTAAAGACATCAAGTACCTCAACAGTGTTGACTGATCCATTTCCGAACCCAGAAACTAATTTGGTTGCTATCGATCATGCTTCCACATCACAAGTGCTTATGCTATCCATCTCGAAACAGCAAAATGATGCTTTGATATCAACAAGGAATAAATATTATGGGAATCCACTGTTGTTGAACAACAAGGCTACAGATCAACCCAGTGGTTCGACAACAACTTCACGAGAAGTTGTTCCTCCCATCATTCCTGATTTAACTATAAAGCCACCAAAGGGAGTAGTACATAAATCGACATTTAATCCTTGTGCTCGAGCAGCATAGAATTATAATATAGTGGAGGATCTGGCTCAATCAGCGATAGGTGGGATTGATCCAGTGGATTCCAATCTTGTGGCCTTTAACCATAAAGGATATGAACCTCAGTTACTGGCCCAACTTAATTTCTTTATATAATTGAAAGCCCTCAATAAAACTATTCATCGAACGATAATTGATGAGGGGGCATCTACCTGTATTATGTTAATGAGTTGAGGGAAAAATTTAGGTTCACCACCCTTGTCATGATCATTAATGACATTAAAAGCATTTGATGGAAGAGCATACACGATGTATGGGATTTTAAGTAACTTGCAAGTAGAACTAGGGAGCAAGAAAGTAGAAATTGAAGTCGAGGTCATTGATGGAAACCTTGACTACAATATCTTACTAGGAAGGCCCTGGATTTATGCTATGGCTACCGTTGTGTCAACATATTTTAGAAAGATTGCATTTCCCTTCCAAAGTGGGATTACAATCATTGACCAACTAACCTTTTTCCCCAACAGTTCACAAGCTACTGGAAGCATTCCATTGATCCATGGAAATTCTCAATCGCTTCAAAATGTTGGGGTAGGTCTACTAAAAAACCCTTCCTTAATGGGTACTTTTTCCCTCCCGCCTCCAAGTAATCTGGAAGAAGTGGCCATAGTGGAAACCTATCATATGATATCTTCTACATCATCAAAGATTAAGAAGAACTCTGACCATTTTGATAGTGTGGATCATCAAGAAGTGTTGCCCCCAAGCCCCATAGAATCTTTGTCGCAATCAATTTTCTGGGCTTGGGCGGCGAAAGCAAAATAACGCTCAATGAGTGTCTAGATAGATAGGTCTCTAGAGTATGGTACCTCTTCCGATCCTTCTTCTCATATACATTCTACAGACAAAGGAATAATTTAGTCGATGATGATAGGAGAGACGTCGTGGGAAGATTACCACCATCATTCCCACCTTCAAGATAACAATGAAGATTATTCAAGCGACCTTAACCATCCTTCAGTTTTTGATTTTCTATCAAATACTGTAAATACAGTGGATTCCGAGTGAAATCTGTCCAATATTGAGGAAACTATCGCCATTAATATCTCGACCAACCCTAATGTTGTAGAGAATATTCATGTTGGCAAAACTTGTTCTCCATCAGAACTGGAAATATATTGCGCTCTCTTTCGCAAATTCATAGATGTCTTTGTATGATCACATGAAGAAATGCCAGGCATTGACTTGAGAATTGTTGAACATGAAATCAAGATGTATCAAGATGTCAAACCAGTACGATAATGGCTCCGACCTGTTCACCCGAAGAAAGCCGTTGCCACAAAGGCAAAAGTTGAAAAAATTTTGCATGTTGGTTTCATTTACCCTGTTCCTCTAACTGATTGGGTATCGAATATTGTTCCTGTGATGAAAAAGCAAGGAACAATTAGAGTGTGCATCGATTATAGGGATGTAAATCAAGCGTGTCCAAAGGACAGCTACCCTACACCCTTCATCGACCATATAATTGATGAATGTGCCGGATGCGAAATCTTTTTATTCATGGATGGATTTTCTGGATGCAATCAAATCAATATCCGCCCAAGGGACTAGTCGAAGACTGCATTTATATGTCCATGGGGCACATTCGTGTACCGTAAACTACCATTCGGTTTGAAAAACACAGGGCAAATTTTCAGAGGGCGATGAAATATGCCTTCCATGACATCAAGAACATCATTCAACTGTATCTCGATGATATACCAGCTCATTTGCAAAGCAGACTAATCATCTGCATCATTTGAGATCCATATTTCTACGTTGCCGTCATTACAAGATACGACTCAATCCGCACAAGTGTGTGTTTTGTGTTGGTTCTAGTCGATTACTTGGTTTTGTATTTTCTAAGGACAGAATTTGAGTCGGCCCATTTAAGGTTCAGGCAATCCTTGACATGCCTCCACCTTCATATTTGCTTCAAATTCAAAAATTTCAAGGGAAAGCCAACTTTCTGAGAAGGTTCATTCCACATTATTCCGAACTCGCTAAAGGTTATACGCATATTTTGAAAAAAGAAGTACCCTTCAACTAGGATCAGGTTGCGCAAGATTCCTTTGATGCTTTAAAAGGTTCCCTAATAAAAGCATCATTAATGTATGCTCCTAACTATAAAAAAGACTTTAACCTGTATCTCGCCATCGCAGATACAACCATTGCCATGGTTTTAGTGCAAGAAGATAATGGAATAGAACATCCTATATATTATTTAAGTCGCAACCTTAATGATAGAGAAAGCATGTACTCTTATGTTGAAAAGCTAGCTTTAGTAGTTGTTCAAGTAGTACAGAGATTTCGACACTATATTCTCTTTCGCAAAACTACCATTGTGTCAGATTGCAACCCTGTGACCTACATTCTGTCGCGTCAATTACTAGGGGGAAAATATTCCAAAATGGATAGCCATTTTGTAAGAGTTTGATCTGGAATTCACCAAATCCAAATCAAATAATTCTCTCATCTTCGTAGAGTTACTTTGTGACCTGCCATCATCGTCCAACGATTTAACATCTAAAGCATCAATCGTGGATGAGACTCTGTTTCTGATATCGTCAAGAAATCTATGGTACGAAGATATACTGGTCTATCTCCAAGCTCAAACTTTTAGGCCTAACACTTCTCGCTCTAAACAACGACATAATCAATACCAAGCTAAAGACTACCTGATCATTGGCGATACACTTTACTTCGTGGTGTTGATACAATTCTGCGAAGGTGCCTCATGCATGAGGAGGTTGAAAAATTCCTGAATGACTATCATTTAGGTGCATGTGGGGGGAATCTATCTAGTTACGCTACTGCAAGAAAGATCTTACAAGTTGGTTATTTCTGGCCCACTATATTCAAAGATTGCATAATTGCAGTCAGAAGTTGCCATGCTTGTCAGATTTTTGATTGCAAAACCAGATTACCTCCTGTACCACTGCATCTAGTAGTTGTTGTTGGGCCATTCACTAAATGGGGCATATATTTCATGACATGTAACCCCACCTCGGTCGGGGGGCATGGGTATATTATAGTCGCCATCGACTATTTCACAAAATGGGCCAACGCGATGCCTACATTAAACAACAGTGGCAAAACGGATGCTCTTTTCTTTTTTAATCATGTAGTCTCTAGATTTGGTGTCCCACAGGCTATAGTCACAGATCATGGATTGCTTTTTCGTAATCACATGATGGTTGAATTGACTACCAAATTTGGACTATTCCATGATAATTCTACTCCATATTATCTGCAGGCTAATGGACAGGTTGAGGCAATCAAAAAAGTCCTTAAGCGCACGTTGTAGAGAATGATTGGAGTCCACAAATGGAATTGGCATTTAATCCTATACTTAGCTCTGTGGGCATATAGGACTTCGGTGAGAAATGCGACTGGATTTACGCCTTTTCAGTTGGTGTATGGTCTCGAAGCTGTCTTACCAATTCAGTGTGAAATTTCGTCCCTCAAGCTCATTAAAAAATAAACCTACCCTTGAGCATATGTTATCGCATGGTTCAAGCTTGTTAAAAAATAAACCTACCACTGAGCATAGTTCCCCACGGTTCAAGCTTGTTAAAAAATGAACCCGCCTTTGGTAAATAACTTTTGTGATTGCCATGCTATCAGCCTTTTGAGCCTTGGTTGTGTTCCTACCATCACCTCCATCCTTTTGGTTGATCATACACTTCCACTTGATTGTTTACCCTTTTGAGGAACAGCTGCAATGAGTGGTCCTATTAGCCAACCTCTTCACATCACCATGTTTTGAGAAGTTCCAAGCTTACCCGGAACTAGTTGCTACCCTAAACGC